>VZTX01011487.1:0-140503 GCA_013400915.1 Pardalotus punctatus
ATTATGATAACATATCCAAATGTTGCTTTTATATAGAAGAGATCCAAGGACTCATATTTCATTCCAAAGGCAAAGGAAATATAAGTTCACTCTCAGCAAAAATCCTGGGCAGCACCTACTGCCTCATGGGGGTTGTGAATCATAGGTGATGTGAAACACAGTGCTACAAGAGGAAATTTCAGTAATATTTATTTTTATCATACTTATCTCAATCCTGATGTGTTATTCTTTGTTCTTGACACAGGAACGTGTGTGAAAGGAGAGTGTCCAAGGAAAAAAATCTTGAAATTTTTACTGTCAAGGCACACCAAGAATAAAAGGGCCCCCCCAAAAAATAAAGCAACTGCCTGGATGCACAGCACAGCTGCAAGTTTCCTCATGAGGAGTCCAGTGTTCTCTGCATTGAATCACTCAGCTGCCTACAGAAGCCAACCTCTCTGTGGGTAAATCTTATTAGTATTTCCATCCATCACTGCAGTCTTCTTTGATCAAGACAATAATAAAAGTCTTGGGGGATAGGAAAAAATTCTAGTTTTCTTGTAACAATCCTACTAGCATGAGCTCATGTATTATAGCACGAATGAGACCTGCATTGTTTGGTCCAAAGCTCTCTGAATTAATACATGCTACGGCTCCAGGTTCCTTAAATTCTTGTTTAAAACGCAATCTGCACTGTTTACCTCAGTATTGTGCAAACAGTATTCTCAGCATGAAAAGGTTAACAATCACTGAAAATTAACATAACTTCAAGAATCAACTTGTTTAGAGAACCAACTACATCTACATTCTGCTAACAGTAAACACTAATTTACAATGCTAGCACTAACATAAATCACAAATGTCCCTTTTCCTCTCCTGGCACTGCACTGGAAAATATCAAACCAGCAAAAATACTTGGAATGTTTCTTACTTCTTTTTTTATTTTTATTTTTATTTTTTAAATTTTATTTTATTAATGATAAAATATTGGATGTCAACATGCAATGCTTTGTGCATTGCATCAAACATCTTAAACAGTAATTGTGATAAATGGGAGTGGAAGGGCCAAGGTTACAGGCATTTATGAAGGCTCTGTGGATTGCAAATATTAGGATTGATTAAAGGTCAAATACTTTATGGATTTATCAGTGTTGTATACATTTTCTCATGACACAGAGTCACTTGCACTATCTACAAAATGAAATAGAAAAGAGCTGCAAATCAGATAATTTTTAAGTCTTTAACCCACATACAGGCTTAGTCATTGAGAATAATTAATGACACAGAAATGTTTTGATTAGTCAAGCAATAACCAGACAATCCCCCACAATATTCTAGCTTCTCACAGGTTCATAGGTAACAGTCTCTCTCAATTAACATTTAATAATTACAAAGACACAAACTGGCAAGAGATATCTCTTATGGCGTTGCTTAAAATCTGTATTTATTTAAACCAACCACCCTCAGTCCAGAGAGGATCTTTAACTTAATAGTTTACCCATGCCCTGTCTTCCTTGTTTTCTGGGAAAACAGAGTTTGAGATGTGTATCTCTATATTGCCTTTGATGCAAAGGATTTTCTAGGATCCAGACAAGGAAATAAATTACTGTCTCCATTTGTATCACACGGATTTGAACTGACCTTACCCAAGTCTGTATTTCAATTAGGACAGTGCAGTAGAAGCTCAAAGTGCAGGAATTTGTGGGAAAGGGCCTTGGATTTGGCACTTTTGTTTAAGAAGCTGTGTGAGGTGACTATGCTGCTGTCACCAACATCAGGACTAAACTTTCAGCTCAAACTCTGCAATGTACTCACGTTTAGTACTTTAAGCAAGTATTTTAAGCAAGCTAACTGATCAGTCTGAGGTCAGTGGCTCCATTCCTCTGCTTCAGAGTCCGATGGTGTTGCCCCACAGAGCCCTTCTTGTTGCCCTTGCTGAGCTCTGCACTGTGAGGGTCACATCCTGAGGCTTCTCCACGTCCTTCCAGCACAGCTGTTGCTACCCCCATGTGCAAGTCCTGGCCCGGGGTTTGCAATACACTATACCTTTTGAACTTTACTGAAAACAATGGAGGTAGTGCCTTGGGAGGAATCCCACCATAGTCTTGCACCTGCATTTTAAGAGAGTCTTTGCTCTCTGTCTGTCTTTCACATTGGCACAGCTGACAAACAGCAGGGGAGGCTGAGCAGAGAGAGAGGAAGGAGAGGGTTTTCTAAGCCAAAGCTTCTCTTTTGTAGGTTATGTGCTTCTGCTCTGGAAGGTGCTCATAAAAATCATCTCTTCCCACACTACTGACAGTCATGTTCATGGAAGAAACCCTCCAAGATATCTGAGTTTCCCAAAAAATGGCATAAATTTCTGTAAGTTATCACCTAAGGCCCAGAATGGAGAAATAGTCATCAGCTTAATCAGGGGATGCCAGAAGAAAGGTTCCTGTGGGACAGGTTACTGATAGCTGCATTGTGCTGTTCAACAACTGAGCTAATCTTGTTCTCAGTTACCCTGAGGGGTGTGAAATCCAAGCCCAAAGACTTTGCTCACAGCAGCAGGAAAGGGCTGTTTAAAGAGAATGCTTGTCTCTTCTCTAGATCAACAGCAGTGAGAACTGGCAGAATGTGCTGGGGGTATCCACAGGTACCTCTAAGAGGGAAGAAATTTTTGCATTTGAACAACTCCAGCGTTTCTCCGTTTTTCCTCCTGCAAAGAAGCCACTGGACTTACTCCTTTCCTGAGAGTATGGACATGCATCTTCAAGTCCACAGCTTTTGGCTGCTTGCTCCAGAAACCAAGGTTAAGTTAACAGAACAAAGGCAGCCAAGACTAAATTTTGGGCTCTACGAAATGCCAAATTTTTTCTGATTAAGTTCTATTAAATTTGATAGCAACCTCTAACAGGTGGGCACCCAAAAACTCAGACCTGTTTCCTCAGAAAGGAAGCTTTAAAGAATAACACCCATTTGGCAGGGTAACATTTGATTACAGCAGGCTCAGATATCGTAACTGCGAAGGTTAAGCACATACATGTGTGTCACACATGATGCAGTCAGTAAATGATGTAATGTTGATAGACCCATAACAACCAAAAACATTCGAACACCAGATTTTGGCAGAAAGTTTGATACCATATAAAATACAATTAAATGGCTGTAACTTTCATGGCGTGAGAACCAGTGTCCTGTAAAAATAACACAATACTTATTAGAAACTTTTGCAAATATCTGTTTGCTTTTCAAAACAATTGTTCTGCTTTTAAAGTTGCAATTCCTTAACCAGGTTTGTACTGTGCAAGTTGGCTTTCATAGTTTTATTTTGGCAGGGTAATGTTTTAAGCTGCAGGCTGTTTCTAGAACATTTCATCTTATCACCGGCATAAAAAAACCCTTGCTTTTGCAGCAAAGGAGGTCTAGCGTGACTTGTTTTTTCTAAAAATTAAATTTAATTTATGTCACAGGACTGCTGCACCACTGAGAGTTTTCAGGGGAACTGAGTCATACAGTGGTTCTGACCTTTACTGTTTCATGGGTGTCAAGTAAGCCACAGATTTTTAAGGGGGGAAAAAATAAATAAAAATATGTACAGCTCTATAGGAAATGTGCAACACGGTTTTACCAAAGACGGACATCCAGACAGACCTTTTAACTTCATTTAGAGAGTAAACCAGTCTCCCAGACAATGAAAAACCTCACTTGTCTATGCTTCTGTGCACACTCAACACCACTGTAGAGAGCAAATTATTAGAAAAACTGGGGAAAAACAAAAATCAAACAAACAAAAACCCCACAACAAACACCAGACTGAAAGGGATGAGGCTGATAGTAGTGAGTAACTGAGAAGAATAATCAGCTCCATCAGAGACTAATCATGGCTACACATGGAGTGGGCTACAGTCAGGACTGAGCATGTTTGATATTTATAGCCATGTTTTCAGCATAAAACCTAAAACTGTGCTGACAAAATTCCCTGATGACCACGGTACTGGCAGTACAGAAGTGTCAGAAGTACATGTCAAAAGGCCTTGATGCCACCAACTGAGGTCACCCAAAAGAAAGTAAATTGCTTTGTATCAGATGTAATATAATGCACTGAAGGGGAATTAACAAGAATTTCTGATGTTAGTGGTCCATTCAGCTGCCAGAAATAGATCCCCTTTGGTTGTTTCCATGGACCCATGTTTCAAACAAATCACATAATGCTGTTGAGATGTCTCTCTGATATAACCACTCCAAAAGCTAAACGGGGTGGACCCAAGGCTCATGCACAATGTGTTTTCTACAGTGAAATGAAAATTCATGGGCACTGCCCGAGCTATAGCTGTGATCTCTTATGCCAAAACATATTGTTCTGTTAGCGGTGCTCGAAGATTGTCAAAGGAGCAGTGGAGAAATAGCTGGTGGGCATGGCCTGGCGGGAAGAGTGCGTGGCATCCTATGAAATCACCTCTGAGAAGATGACAATTAAACGACTCGACATCAAGGAGAGGCAGAGACTGGTCTGTCTGCTCAATGCGATGCAGGACAGAGCTGAAACTCCTTGCACTGAATTGGGTGAGCTGGTCAGAAAGAACAACCTGTCTATCACAACACTGAGATCCTCAGCTGAAAATGAAGTCTGTCCAAGCTATTTTCAGCTGAAAAGTTGCTTCTGTTTATTACCAATCCAAGCTGACTTAAAACTCAGCTGAGGTTAAAAGTTTTGTAGTAATTATGCATGATTAATATCTTATTAGATTGCAGTAACTCAAAGAAAAGGTGGATTTTGGCTATCAGTACACCAGAGAGACAGCTTTCAAATTTTGACCTAGCTACTCAAAATGCATGGGGACAGCCCCGTAGCAGATCTGTCCCTTGACAGTGGGAGCTCATGCCTGGAGATTACAATATTCTTTCTCATAATCTTTCTCTAAGCAACCAGCAGACCCAAATTCGATTTGGCTGTGTATGAAGCCAAGTTTTATAATTTCTCTTAATTGCTTAGTTATCCCAGTTAAATGGCAAGGAAGGGATCCTGCTTCGCAGTTCCCATGCCAGCTTTACATATGCTCAGAGACATACATGATACACAGATACACCTACACTGGATGCACATTTAAATCTCTGTGATAACGTGAGAGAAAAACACAGACAAGGCCATCTGTGAAAGAAAAAATTTGAGTTCTGTTGGCTCCTTGCTTTCAGATGAAGCCTACGAAACATTCTCATTCCCAGGCGACTGTGAATGATGATACCAAAATCCATAAAATGGGAATTGTGAGAAATCCACAGCATACAGCCAACAGTAGAAAAGAAATATTAGTTTGCATGGAAAAACAAGGAGTTTTATTGTCCTGCTCATATCATATGAAGCATGCTTAATTCATTTATTTATTTTTTTTCTAATAGTCTTATCCTTTTATGTTATTACAGTGCTTCAGAAAATCTCAAGGTCTAGGGGGAAGTTTAATGTTTGCTGTTCTGGGATCATTTGAAGCCATGCATTCAAAGAGGACAAAATCACTTTTAAGTCTGCCTGTAGGAAATCTATCTTGGCAACCAGACAACTAGAATTAGTTATTAAAGGCATGTCAAATGAATAAAGACACCTCTGTAAGGAAAACCGCAAAAGCATTTACTTTTTCTAATATGAATAGTGGGCTAATACCAAATCAGCTTTCATTTTCCACTCTCCCTTCACCTCCTAGACCAGAGGTCAGATCCAATAAAGACTAACCCAACTGAAAATCATTTCGGTTTGTTGCATCTATTACATAGCAGATGTATATTAAATAGCACTGCCTGGAAATGGAGAAAACTCACATAATCTGATGTGGCAATCTCCTTGTGGAACTGGTTCACTGCAAGGCAAAGAAGTCTGTGGCATTATTAAAAATCAGGAGGCACACCAAAAAGTGGGGGCGGTTCTCCTTCCAGAATAAAAAAATTTTAAAAAAAGTAGAGCTTTCTAGTTCTGTAATGGAAATTATGATACTGCAAAAAACATGTTCAGGATCAACTTCTTCCTTACACCAGGCAAATCCCCTGGAATAATTTAGTCAACCAGTTAAGACAAAAATAAGAATTTTCATGGTAGTCAGAGTTTGAAGGAGTGGGAACAATTCCTGATTTTACTGAAGATTTCCTGTGTGATACCTTCTAAATTCCACAGATCAAAAGAAGAGACTTTGGGATTTTCATCTTTACTGTGACTGCATCAGAAAGCAGGACCTCTGAGTTGTGTGACTCTAATGATCTATCCCCACAGCTTTACTTGAAAATATAAAATTTATGTACCTACCTGCTACTTCAAATCTTCCTTATCAGAATATGGTTAGATTTGCCCAAGGTCCAAAATCAAGCATAAGCTTCTTCTGGACTTCTTTGTTAATTTCAGGTTAATGTCTAATAAGAAAGAAGCCAGAAAAGCCATGAGTGGGCAAATGACTGTCCCAGCCTGGTATTTGTTAGAAGCAACTACAGATTGTTGCTTTATCTTGATCCATTGAGTCAGGAATATTTATTTGGACTAAAGTAGCCATAAAAAACAGCTTTAGCTGTAGCTATTTTTTTTTAAAGGGTAGATTGTTTTGACATCAGGTAGCATATACAGTTACTAAATTTGTCAGAAATGTAGTATTATCAAAGGCCTTCATTTTAGAAAAAATATACTACTTATGCAGAAAGTAATTTACCTGGTTAATCAGTCACTGGGAAAATTAAACAAAAACATGGGAAAGGGAAAGCTTGCAGATGGAGAAACACTGGTGCCGCTTACAGAAGTTGCAAGTTAGCTATCAAAGTTTTGAAGACTTCGGTAAAAAAAAAATTCCAAATCTTATAAAAAATAATCCCCTTTCAGTTCACGCAATTCAGTAGAACACAGCCCAAAGGAGTTCCTGTCATTTGGCCTATAAATCAGACAGAAGTTCTCCAAACTGGCTTGGTACAAGTCACTTCTTCATCACTTTCCAGAGGAGAATTTCTCAACCTTCTTCACTCATTCCTTGCCAAGCTCCAAAGCCAGCTGTCTTGCATGCTATCGTACCACTTGCACTGTCTCAGGAAGAAAATTCCTCATTCATACAACATACCGAGTAAAACACTGGGAAAAGACATCCCTGATTTCTCATAGCACGTGTTGACTTTTCTTCACATTACACTCACAGCTTAGCCCTAAGGAATTTCTCTATCACTCAGACTAGATACAGCTAACAGAGTGAATCCAGCTGAAATTCCTGTTGAAATTAACTCTTTGGAGACAGATGTAAGCACTAGGGAGGGCATTCTCTTTGGCCGCTCTCATACCTACCCATAAACAGCAAGGAAACATCACAAAATCATCCAATTTGACCTCCATGCTCCCTAAAGCAGGGAGACCACAGCATATAAAATTAATCCAGCCACTCTAATACTGGAATCATCACATTCTGATTTGCCAATAGGTCTCCAGTGTCACCTTGAGAAGACCAAGAAATGAAGAAGCCACCACTTATTCGGTACTTCATTAACTCTGATTTTTGCAGCCACAATCTCTGGTCCTGAGGAGTCTGATGAGTGCCCAGCGTGGACCTTCATCTCTGCACTGCCTGATATTGATCATATCCCCTCGATGCGAGACCTGAGCTCAAGAGACCTCACCTCAGTTGTTGTCCACATCCTGGAAAGGCACAAAGCCCCATTTCTGAATCTTAGTGCTTGGATAATTTAATAAAATATTCACTGTAAGAAGGATTCAGTACTTCCTGCAGCTTCCAGGCTGTCAGCAAGGACAGGATACATTTGTGTATGGCCTCTTGGATGTATCTGGAGATACAATTCTGTGGTAATCATCAGAGCACATCAAAATAGCCTGCTGCTCTTACATAGTCCCTCTTTGACTTGGATTTGGGGGGAAAGACCACAGTGTCTCAGCAGGAAACTGTACATTTAGACTCGTGATGGGTTCCTTCCTAAAATTCCATAGAGGTTACTTTGTGTCCTGGAACATGAAGATTTAAATCTTCTCTACCATCAGCTTGAATATGCTTTTATTCATATGAATCTTCAACATTTTGAAAATCTACCTCATAAAGTGTTTTATCTGTTTTGATACCTTTGTAGCACTCAAATTTCAGATGAACCATGGGTAAGTAAATAAATATTATGGCCTTGGTGATCTCTCATGGGCTTCATTGCATATTTACTTGCAAAATACGAAGTTGGCCCTGCATATTTCTGAAACACTTTGTTAAAACAGTGGAGGTCTTTTTTGCTTTGAAAGCACACACAAACAAAACCTGCTGCATGCTGGCAGCCCACAGTGCTATTTTGCTATTTTGACTTCAAAGCAGCCACCTTTCAAAAGATGAGTTAGCTGGGCTCACAGGAAGAAAAATACTTTTAGCAAGGAAAGAGGTACCCCATTTAAGGAAGCCTGAAAGGTATATGCTCACTGAGTGGAAAAAAAAATAATCCAGCTTTACTTGTGAAAATTAGTGAGAGCGGTGCTCTGCTCCACAGCATTGCTGTGTTTACAGAGATCTTTTCATGCAATGGCCACAGTACAAGGCTTAAAAGGAGTAGATGCAAAATTATTTTGATTTTAGCAGGCTGTCTATCACACACTTATTTTTTCTGTCAAGCTTGATTCACAGCCAACCAGAGGTATCACATGAGATCAGGCAAGGGAAGAAAGCTCCTAGCATTCCCCCTTTTTCCTTTCCATAGGGCACATCACAAGGAATGGCACTCTTTCTTTTCAACAGATTACACCAAACTTGCCTGTTATTACAACTCCACCACTGAGCATATGCTTAATTTCCTGTGCATCTGCAGCATACCAGGGTCTAGCAGGGCTGAGCGATACAGCCTGCAGGATTTTCTCACATACCAAGACAAAAAGGAACCACGTAAGTTGTCCAACAGATGTCTGCTGTTAAGATATGTTTTTAATCACAGAAGGACAAATCTAATAAACTGAGAATCTTTATTATGCATTTCAAGTTGTTGTCTCTGGTGCCTACAATGGCATTGCATATCTGTTGGGTTTCTACCTCATAACAGTCACTTAGAAAAGAGACAAAATGGGTGTATCCAGAAGTCACTGCTATTCCCCTCATTAGTATTTAGTTGGTTTAGAAACAGGATAAGCTAAAATTCATGTGAAAGAACATATATATACCATATTGGATTAATAAAATAAATTTCCTAGACTTCTGAATCCCCTTAACTTTCATTGATGTGCCTCTCTCTGACAAGTTTAAATGTTGGGGGTTTTTTATTACAAGCTGACCTGCAGAATAGGAATCCATGCTTGAGTTTTAGACTACTCTGTCTAGCTTGTTTGCCAAAATAATATAAATAATACTAGAAAAAAGAATATGTGCTTGAGGCAACTTGTTCATAGCATTATTGATTAAACATGACACCTCAGAGAAGGCAGTATGTGAAGAACTAAAACTTGGTTTTTAGTCATAAATATAAAACTGTATTCTACATTGTAATCTGCCAGACACATCAGTATGTTAGTACAAAAGTGTGTTATTGGGGAAAGAAATTGCAGCATTATCAGAGCAATATAAGACTATGTAGGGACAAAAGGGTATCATTAGGGAAAGAAATTGTCATATTATGCATCATCAGAGCAATAAAGGTAAAGGTATACTTAGGCTTTATTCTGTGACTCAAAAGGAGTGTTTTTTAATAAGGTGGTCTTTGTACTTTAAAAACTCAGGAATTATTTCTATTATTCTTAACTCTCTTCTCATTTTCACTTAAAACATGGGCATTTTCTAAGCAAAAGAATAGCTGGGTTTTTTCAAACAGAAACATGGTCATATTTCATACCCACCACTTTTTTTTCACTGCCACTGGAAAGGACAAAGGATAGTTGCTAATCTGTAAACTGGAAAAGAAGCTTGTAATTATGACACGAAGACAGCAGTGACACCAATATGATGCCAAAGGATTTTATATGCGGGGTGGTTTTCTCACATTTTTAATCATAAATTAGAACTTTGAGAGGGTGGCACTGTTAGCAAATAGATTCTTTCTGTTAAGCTTTATTTTTAAATGTGTTAGGCTCTACACAATCCCTAAGCAGAAGACCAAAAGTAAACAGTAGAGGTAAGTGCCACTGACCGCAGAAGTCCCACAGAAGGAAAATATCTACGTTTTTAAAAAACTACTTATAAACAGCCTTGCATCTGGGTCACACAGAGCATATTTCAGGAACTGCGATTCTAGTGCAGTTCAGCACACATTTCACAAAAAAAAAGAAGTTATGAAAAGAGAAATCATTATAAGTTCATCATTTGTAAGTTAGTTCTGTATGCTGAATGATGGATTTCTGTAGCCATTGCCCTCTTATGGCCAAAAGGAATGCTATCCTACTGCTGCTTTATTTTCTAAGTGGTAATTCATTGCTGAAATATTAAACGGCCCATAATGGTAATGGACCATCATAAGAATTAAATTTTCCAATGTGTGAGTATTCCTGGTCCAGTAATTTACTACAAATGCTCCACAAAATGACAGGATTTTTCATTAAAAAGACTCTATGATGCTACTGGAATTTTCACAAATTTCAAATTTTTCACAGACTGCCATGACACTGTAGAATCAAAAAAAAAAAAACCAGCTAAACTTTCCACTGCATGTTATAGTCACCTTTATACTTTTGTATGTGAGCCTTATTCTTAACTAAATATTTTTTTCAACCCTGGACCAACTGAACAGTTCCACACTTTCTTTCAAAGAGAGAGAAAAAAAAATTAATTAAAAAGCACATTAATTTTGCATTTCAATTCCCTGTTAGTGTACCAACACTGACACTCCGTACTGCTGCAGGGGGAGCAGAAGAAAGATGATTGCTTCAATTCAATTCAAACCATGTGACAGTCTCTGACTGCACTGGTGCCTCTTGCTCTGTTCAGCAGCCTGATTTCAGAAGACTGTTTGAAGAAGTAATGCGATCCATTTGCTCAGTTTCTGAATAACGAGAGCTGACAGCCCAGGGCTGCAATGGCTGCACATAACATTGGTGATGAAGCTTTACTCACAGCAATGTTATCACAGGCGAGGGGGCAGTGAACCTTGTTTTTCACCAGCTCTGTGCTCTTGAATTCATTGTTTTTCTTGCCTTGTATGTGTTCCTTCTTCGGGGAAGTGTGAGCAACCTGCCAAAACAACGACAGAATATGAATAGTATGAGGGCAGCCCAACACTGCTGGTAAAGCTGTGACAGCCGTGGGTGGCACCTGAGAGCCACCAGGGCTGCTCCAGCAGGTGAAGCCCTGTTTCAGCCGTGCTTCAGCACCCACATTACACAGCTCTGCCTGTTCACCTGCTTGTATTTTTCTTCCCCACGTTCAGGTTCTCACACTAAAATCAAGGGAGCAGATTTAAATTTGAGCAGGAACATGAAACGAGTTAAAAGAAGGTGAGGACCTGCACCCTAAGAACACATGCAGGAACACAGCCTGTCAATTGGGCACACCCTGAGTATTTCTCAAGACCAGACAGGCACCAAGCCAGGAGCTGACGTGCATGTACAGGCCACCAGGTAAGAGCAGACCTGACACAATGGCACAGCAGAGTTGGGAGCAGGACAAAGGGACCAGAGGAAGCTTTTGTGTACAGCTCCTCTTGCTAGCCAGGAAAAACCACAAAAGACAAAGATTTGTCTCCCTCTCCAGTGGTGACATCATTTGGGGAACCTCTCTGGCTCCTCAATATTGTGTGTCTATTTTCTCCTGTTATAGGACTTTATTTTGAAAAATATCTATTTCCTAACTTGGCAATGTGCTGTTTTACAGCCTACACTCACCCAAAGGAGCTTTTGTTGAAGCAATATTATTATATGAGAACTCATAAGTGTTGCTATGAAATAACAGTCTGGTAAAGAATGGTGAATTAATTCTAATGAGAAAATAGAAGTGGTTTAGAGGATTATACAGACTGTGTTCTAGCTTTGACATTTGCAATCAATCATTTCATTAGACAGTGCAAAACACAGAAATGGACTGTGCTGTCATTTGCAATTTAGTTTTCCTGTTCCATTGAACTACAGTATTTCTACTGTCTCTATATAATGCTTTTTGATTATGCAAATTCACATTTATCTGGAAATGCTCTTTGTTATCCAAATAATTTAGATAAACTGCAATAACACCAGCAATCCCTAAACATTTCCAGAGAACATGTTGAATGCTTCTCACTATTCAAGAAACAAGGTTGCACGTCTGGTTCAATCAGACCCAGGGCTTATGGGCTGCCATCTGCCCAGCACAACACTTCATCTGGCACATCACCACTTACTAGTCACACAAACTCATTCAGTGCTTGCTGGCTGCTCTTACCATCTTTCCCCTCACCCTCTAAGTGATAATGTGCCTCAGATTTGTGCCTCAAACTGTGCCTGTGCCAGCAAGCCCTGCTGTCCATGCAGCAAAGAGCTCCTTTGTGATCAAAAGGCGGGTCTGCGGGTGGCTTCAGGTGACAGGGGAGGTTAGGCACCAGTGACATATCCTACAGATATAGGTACTCCCAGGATTCCTGCAAAAACAGCTTTGTTCAAACCTGTAGGCAAAATTATTTTCCCTCAAAAATCCTGTTTCCTTTGAAATTGTTTTGATAGGAACAAGGACCTCAACAATGTGTAGAAATACCTCTAGGGAGGACACAAAGGATGCGGAGCCGGGGTGTTTCCAGTGGTGCTCAGTTAAAGACAGGAGGCCATGGGCAAAAACTGAAACACAGGAGGTTCCCTCTGAACTTTGGGAAACACTTTTTTATGGTGAGGATGACCGAGCACAGGCACAGGTTGCCCAGAGAGGCTGTGGAGTCTCCCTCACTGGAGATAAGTGGAAGCCTTGTGGCCATGGTCCTGGGCAATTGGCTCTGGGTGGCTCTGCCTGAGACGGGAAGTGGGCTTACCTAGCTGGCAATAAAAATTACAATTATGTTGCCTCCATCAAGACGCAGTGGCCAACAATTATTTGTGGGAAGCGTTTTAAGCTGTGCGCAGCAAATTTACATCCTGTTGTAGGATGGCTGGATAACAACAGAGTAAAACCTGCTGTGAAAATAAGATGAGAATTAACCTTTTGCCAAGCCCCAGCTATGATGTCCTTATAAATTAGTATCATCACTTTTGAGACTTTGCCAGCCTTCCGTGACTTTCTGAGCAAGAGAGATCATGTACCCACCTGTTCCCCTGTGTCCTGTACTGTATGAGAAACAAATCTGGGATTACTGATGCTCACTGGCTCCCCATCAGTGATTCTGATGTAGAAACACCCAGGTATGCTCTGGTTACTTGCACTGTCTGCAAGAAGTCTCTCCTTAGCTAGATATGCTAACGAAACTATTGTTTGCAAAACTGCTACTTTGAAAAACTTCAAATCTCCAGAGTTTTAAAAATAGATAAAATACTATGACTCTAAATCCTACTGTAACTCAGACTAGGGGAACCTCATTGTCTACAGAGTTACTACTAATTGACAATAGTGAAAGAGGAAAGACTAGTTTCTACCTATAATTTGAAAATGTCTCTCTTGTTGGGAAACATCAGAAAGCCAATCTGAAAGACAGATTTTTTTTTTTTAATCCAGATTAGTCCCATGAAAAAATTTGCACACATTTGTCCCAGTAACACTTTGATGGAGCAATTCAGACATTGCAACAGTAATGTTTTTTGACCTTTTAATCAATTCCATTTTGCAACTACTCCATCTGAGAACCACAAAGGATATTTACAGGACTCTTTCTCTGGAGTCGATGGAAGCTTTCTGTCAAATAACCATCTGCAGGGAGAGACAAAACACATAATGACAGGATAAGTTTGTGGAGAATCTGAATGCATTGCAAAAATAAATGTGGACCTGAAAGCAGATGAATTAGAACAAAGGAACCCAGGAAAAATGTAAGGCAGCAATTAGGGCTAGAAAATTAAAAATACTGAGGAATTTAATCAAACAGGACAGTCTAATCAACGAAAAGCATGCCACTTGCTCTCTGGGTAATTGCATCCCTCCTTTTTTCTGGGGTTTGTTTTGCTGGGGTTTTTTTGTGGTAGTAGTAACAGACCATATTTAAGATAATTTCACTCCTGTAAAACTCAGAAGTCTAGGACTACCATAATTTTCCTATCTGTCACATGGGACTTCATTCTTATTCCCCTGAAGTCAACAGCAGCTGACAGTCATTTCAGTGGGAGCAGGGAAAAGTGGGCTTCCAGCACAAACAGCTCTATGAGCTGTTGTTTTATTGCCTTTGCCCAGAAGAAAGAATTGCCTGATGGCACAGGCACCTGAGCAGTTCTCCCCAGCAGTGTGTGCTCAGATGCTGTGCACACACGTCTCCTGTGCCCCACACCCCAGCTCAGTCTGCTGGGACTGTCACTTACTCTAAAGAGGTGAGGAGAAAAAAGCTTAGTATAAATCTTAAAGAAAAGTTGGACAGAAGCATTTAAATCCTCTCATTAAACAAGCACATCTATGGCTGCTAATTGCCAGTTCTTTATCTCTAGTGCTTTTATCCAGAGAGATGGATTTAATCCCTTAGAAATGCTCCTGATCTCGCATCCAAACCAGCTTTTACAGGTGTAATTTTTTTATCAAGTTATTCAGTATAATCCATCCAAAATTTTAATGCCAAAATGATCATTTTATTTTTGTTTATATCTAGAGTTCTCAGCACTATAATCTTTAGGGGAAGACACATTTATGTTTGGTAGATACATCTTACACATTTAATTGTTTTCTTATGTGCTAATAAATTATGCTAATTCAAGCACTTCTGTAGTGACACAGCCACTCAAGGAAAAGCTAGATCAGTGCAAGAGAAGTATTTTGTGCAGCCTTTAGGATTTCAGGTGCAGGAGTTAGAAAGAGTTGTAATTGTTATAAACCCCAGCTCACACACACTCCTGAGTACCCTGGGCCAGCTCTGCTGCACAACAACATCCAAATCTCCATGCCTGTGATCAAACACTCCAACAGACAATCAAGTACTAACAACAGGGATACTGATTGGACTTACAATATTTTCCTGGCTAGCAGACGAATGCTATTTTCCTGATGGAAGATTATAGAGCTTTAATTAAAGCTACCATGTTTTAATAATGGACTTATTTAATAGAAAAGCTGCTTTGGAAAAGGACAGTCAGTCTAAATGCCAGTCTGTGTCTGGGACCTTCATAAAGTTCTTTTGTACTTAATTCTTGTAGCCAAAACAACAATCAAGCCTTTGTTAATAATGTCCCTGCAACAGAAGAATAGCAGTGAAACTGTAGAAGTTAACTCTTTCATTCTGTATCCTATTATTGATTCCAAATTCAAACTTTCTTTTTTCAGCTATAGTGAAATAACCTTTGGTAGACTCTATATGTTCACAGAAAGCAGTCAGGATCTGACCATCTAAGCCAAGATTTGAGTAATCAGTCCCAAACTGTTTGCAGGACTAATCAAAATTGGCTAGAGAGAGAAAATTATTACTGGCTATCCTAATATTAAGAAATACCTGTCTTAACAACAGTACTATATCCTGTAATCAATGTACCGATAGGTAATTAGAAATCAGTTTGTGTAAGACTAATTCTTGAATAATAAGACAATATCACTGGGATACAAACATGCTGAAAGTTAGAATTCAAATATTTACATCCACAGCTACCTGGAGACTGACATGCATACAACAGATTCCAACATCTAGAAACTCCTCATATCTCCTACAGACTTTCTAAAGCCTGCTTGCCCTAGAACGAAGAACACTGTGCAATACCACTAAGTGAAATCGAAAAGCAGTTTCAATCTCTGCTTCCTATCAACAATTAATTGTTTTTACTTCAGTTCATCTTAATTTATTTCTCTTTATTCTTCTCTTTTCCTTGGTCTCCCTTTGTCTTTCATTTTCCCACCAAAAATGGAAAAGATTAATTTTATTTTAAATCTACTTTTTAACAGAAAATTGCTTCTCCCTGCTCTTCATTCTGTTCCATTGACCCATTCACATCCTGATAGTTTGACAATATAGTTATTGCCATATACTTCCCTCCTCTGGGACTGTGTTTCCAATAAGTCTTCCAAAAGCACGGTAATATTTACTAGCACACATTTTGGCGCACATGAAACGCATGATTGTATTTATATTCATGCCTTTGCACATACACATCTACGCAGACCTCGAAAAATACTGCATGTGGTTTTCCTAAGCATTTTAACAATTTGACCCTCTTGGTGTTGTCTGCTTTAAATCCCAGTATGGCTCTTTTTTTATCCATATCATTATAAAAACAACACAGAAACCTTAAAATAACCAGATGCAAAACCCACCAACCAAAACATTCCTCTTTTTAGTTGGAAGAAAAGTCTTGATATATAGATAGATAGATAGATAGATAGATAGATAGATAGATAGATAGACACATTCTGAATTACTTCTTAACTAACTTTTGTTAGCATCCCTATCAGCAGTATGATAAATTACCTTGAAAAGAAGCAAGGTGATTTAGTCTCCAGGGTATTTATAGATATCACTAATATTAACAATTCTTTTAGATAGATATTTTCTAAAAATTATTCTCAAACATGCTCATAATATATGTAGGCTTTGGGTGAGGAATGCACTAAGAGCAAAATGGGACAATAAAATTATGTCAATTATTTAATAAACAGTATTAAATAATTAATTGATAATTAAATAAAAGAGCAATCTCAAGTCAAACTGAAGTTCCAGTATGATGACTGTCTCTTTAGTCATTCTTTCTTAGGTTTCAGAACAGCAGCTCTTCACAGATAGGCAGCATACAGGCTTTAATATCTAGAAACACACAGAAGAATTGTATGCAAAATAAAAGTCAATCTCAGTGGATGCTACAATGTAAATTTTATAAAACACATATTTCACAGAATCTTTGAAAGCTTCCCCAATACAAAGAGAATGTAGAGACCCAATTCCAAGACGTGATAAAAAAAAGACAGCTTTAATGAATAAGCTTAAAATGAAGTTCTCAACTCATATGACAGGTTACTGCATCCTTTGTAGGACTCTGGATGAGCAGACACCCTCTTGGTGGAAGAGCAAACACTCAGAGTGGGTCATTTGGTTAGGTAAGTCTTTAAAAATGTGGTTAAAACACAAGATAAAAATACTGATGCATCCTTTTAAAAAACAGAACTGCCTATATATAGGCATTGCTGCCAAATTATATAACAGATACACACAGAACTGCAGAACAAACCCATTTGGAAGGCACAGAAAATAGTACTAAATTCTGCAAAGCAATTAGAACTGAACTTTTGCATTCTTTTCAGATTACTGAACCATGCATGGCTATTCAATTTTTTCAATTCCAACATTGTGCAGAGCTATATATTTTGAAGTGCTTCTCCAAGAACTAATATATAGTTCAACCAGGGTGGTATCCACAGTGTCACCACCAAGGGCAAAGGGATAAAGTTACCAGAGGGAATTATTCTTTTGTGGCAGGTTGATTTGGTCTTTTTAAATGACAGCAGCTGAACAATCAACCCTTATTTGTTTCTGTTACTAATAGGGAGGTGTTAGGCAGGTCAGCCTTGCAATAAAGATTTTCTGTGAGAAGAAACTCCCAGTCTTGATAATAAAATTACAATATTGATAATAGTAAATAGAGAGACCAAGCACTCCCTGAAGGTGTTTGAGTCCACCATTGGTAGTAATCTATCTGCTGTGTTTAGGGGCATTGCTTTAGTCAGCAAAACCAATATTTATTTTCCTTATAGTTAATCAAATCTAATAATACTTTTAAATAGACATGAGGTTTGAGAACAGAAACAGGCACTTCAAAAACCAAGGGATTTGTAGTAAGTGGATGTAGCACTAAAAATGAGCCCTAATAGCTAGAGATTTGAGAAAAAAACTTGCCTCTATTTACATATTTGGAAAACAACCATCATGTTGCAATGCAATGCCCTGCCCCTGGGACAGAAAATATCAACTGGCAAAAATAAAACTAAATTAAACTCTCAGTAGGATAATCACAAACAGATCATCAAGGCAGTGGTTGTCAGTTCATCAGCAGCTTGGGGTGAACCTCAACTCTGACTGAACTTACTGTAACCTGGAAATTCCCCATCCCAAAGGCTGAGGTTGCTCTGCAGGGGCACCGAGGGCGGCTGTGCTGCACACCCTGTGCTGCAGGAGGGAGGGAAGGAGGCAGGCAGGCAGGGAGGAAATCCAGCTGCTCTTCTGTGGTCCAATGTGCCTCATCCCTTCCCACAAGGACTGGGCTCTGGCTCCCACCCACAGGCCCTGGAGTGGCTGACAGGCAAGGTTTCTGTGTGGGAGCACTGTGGTGACAGAAGAAGTTCTGTAGATGAAACCAAGCTCATGGAAGAGCCTAAAAGACCTGCTCAGCTCTCAGGAGCAGTGCTCTGAGCAAGGCTGGACCTCAGAAATGCTCACCCCATTCTAGCAAGTTAAGCCAAATCACTCTATTTCCCCGGTCAGCGGAACCCAGATTTGTCACTGTGACACCACAGTCTGGCTACCTGGTCTATGAGGAACACACCTACCAGCAAAGGAAGTCCTCTAGGGACAAACCCTTTCCTCAGACCACTCCTTACCCTGCAGGGAACATTCCTGTTACCTGAAGGATGAGTTCAAAGGCTACAGTATGGTGAGTGCCCTGTATTTCCTGTAAGCATACCCCCTTCATGTGGTTGACATAGTTTTGGTCTAGTAAAAGATATTTTTCCACCAAATGAAATTACAAATTTTGGCATCATCAACTTTTTACCCATATATGTATGCCAAGAAACCTTTCTTTGTAAAGCTTGTGTTTACATTTCACCTGCCGTTGCCTCCAGCCTCTCCTGAATGCCCAGACTGCTGATCCCATCACCACTGTCCACATCCAAACTGCCCCTCAAATAAATATAGAGACATTAAACACAGAGTGGTGTTTCCCAGCCTGTGTTCTGATTTGTTCAGAAGTTTTGTGCCTGCTTCAGACACAGAGGAGGCTCCTGCACCACGTTTTATGCAGCCACAGTTTGGCTGAATAGCAGCTCTTGGCTCTGTTTTCAGCCTCTGCCCTGGTTACACCCCCAGCCAGCAGTCAGCAAACTGTTTCCAGATTAATTTACCTGCTTTCCTGGTGTTCAGGGCTCCCCCGAGGAACTCCCCTTGTTTAGTGGCACTTTTATTACTCCCCCTCCTGCCGGCTGTGCCCTCTCCATGAACACTTACAAACTCTCTCCAGGTGATTGTAGTTTCTTCAGTTCCTATCCCTCCTTCCAAATGTCTGGCATCACTGGGACTCGAGATTGCAAAAAAAACAAAACAAATTACAAGCTTTGGGTTTCGCCTGCCTTGGGATTTTCTGCCTTTTCTTTGTAAGAATTTAGATTCACCAATATATCCACACGGGCATCCTGGTTTTTCTCCAGAAATTTCCTTCTGAGGTCCGCCCAGCAAACTCTGAATATGCTTCCCTAGGACCTCTTTTAGATTCCTATTTCTCTCTCAGCTTTTTTTCCTCGATATCAACATGGATACCACCTTCAATTGCTCAGGGCGAAGGAGATACTGTCAGAGGTTCTGCTTTATTCCAAAGAGCAGTTTCTAACTCATTGCCATCCACGTTTGCCCATTACACAATTGGCTGTAGCAATTCCCTGTAACCGCAACTCCCTGTAACCACCAAATGTTCTAACCACCACAGTGACTAACAGGGAGAGGCCCTTTCGCTTTCCTGCCTCTTGAGGATAAATGTTCCCTGCTCTCATAAGACATCCCCATGTTGTGTGTGTGATTCCATGCAGGGTTAGTTGGAACCTGGCGAGAAGAAATGGTGCAGACATTTTGTTAGGAGGGATGTATTCCATATACATATTTCTGAATTCTGTGCACAGAATCTATTCTGTTCTATCACCTTCCCTTTTTATTTTTATTATTTTAGGTGTTTTTAAAATAAAACCTCAGCTGGGGGCTTGAAAATACATGATATTTCAGTGAATCACTTGGGATTCTAGGTCCTGCCCAGGACTTGAAGGATTACATCAGGCTGGAGAGGGCAGGATTATATTGGGTTAAAGAAGGACATTTTGAAAAACAGTTGCACTCAAAAGGCTGAATAAAGAGACCTGTAAGAAGCCTGTAGTACTCAAATCCATTTTAAGAGCCTGTCCTTACTGAACAGACCTCATTCAGAGGGGTTTTAGAGGTATAATGGACAGGTCTCGGTTATAACAAGCAGCAGAGGCTGAATAGAGATAGCCCAAAACAGTGATCCACCATTCCCTGCCTGCTGAATGGGGTGGCATAATTTCTGTTTAGTGGCTGTAAAATAAACTAGCCAAAGTGAAAGAAAAAAAAGCCAAAGGTGAAAGGGTGAGATGGAAATACAATATAATTTGTGAGAAAGACTGAATACAGGAGATTTTATTGCTTGTTAATGGATATAACAAACCTAAATATGTGACAGACTAGAGCATACCTGATGCTTAATTGTAAATCCATGTACTTTCCAAAGGCTAGGGAAAGCCACTGTAGATGTATAGCACTACTGTAGTTTTACCTTTTAAAGCAATTAAATTGCACCATGAAGAAATGTTAACCCTGGACAACTAAATTAATATAGAGAAAAGGGTGCCAATCTGGGAGCTGAATTTACTGTAGTGTCCTAAAGGGAAGATCTCTGAAACCAAACCAAATTTAAGTATTTCTGTGAAGTTAAAGTACTTTACAAGGTATTACCATATCCAACTGAAGTTCACACACAAAGGATATAATTTGCAGCAACACTTCAAGGAAAAAAACCCAAGAAATAGTTTAAGAGGCATTTTATGATAACCTATGTATCAGAAATGCAGATGACAATAATACACTGAAATTACTGCACGCTTTTCTGAAATTCTCAGGTGTCAGTAAAACACTGAACAAGGTGTGACAGCATAAAGAAGGTATCACAAGGCAAGTTCAGGGGTAACTTTACAATGCATTAATTATCATCTTCCCTTATGGAACACAGCTTTCCTCCCCAGAACTTTGCACAGAACTACATTGTTGCCTGTAAATTTGATTTTTTGGAGCAGCTACAAGTAGGAGACATTAATGTGCAGACACCTAAATTCTGTTCCTTACCATCCCAGATAATGAGATCATCTGATAATACTGAATTATCAATTCTTTTTTTAATTTTTCAAATCAGTCTAGCACACAATTTTTATTTTTTTTCAAGTTGACAACATGGCATTTATCGAACGTAATGCAGCCTTTTTAAGGTCTGCAATATGAACATTCATTCACCTCAGTGAGAGCTGCCACTGCAATGATTCTTCCAGCATCACCCCAATAAAGGAGAGGTCAAATATTGCTGAGAGAAAGGTGCAGGAGGCCAGGCCAAGCCAAGCCTTCAAAGCACAGCTCTCTGGTCTTCCAAGAAATTCCCTGTCTGCAAAGGAAAAGGATCACTGATGCTTCCCAAGAGGGAAACCTTTCTCCCACTACAATTCCAAGGGTGTGAGAGGGAAGGAATGAGAAGGGGAGCAGGAGAAGCACACAGGATCAATATGATATAATGTACTTCAGGCTCCAAAAAGCCATAATCTGTCCCTTGATTCCAGTCTCTCAATTCATATCTGTAACTTCCATCAGAAAAAAGTTTGAAATATTTGCAGTAAGCTGTTCTGCACATTTGGCTATTAAATTAATTGGCAAAAAACATCTAAATTGCACCAGATGCTTCCTCAACTCACAGTGGGTGTTTCTGAAAGGGGACATCCGCTTGCTGTACATTGATTTATAGAATCTTTTTCATTAACACTGTGCTTCAACAACAATAAATACATTTTATGTCTTCTATCTCTATTAAATAGACTTCAGAAATTATACTGTTACATGAACTGTGCAAAAGAAAATACACATTTCTGCCTTCTCTGTTTCACTAAAAATACAAAACCAAATTGGTTAAATGCCTTAATAAATGCAAAAGACATTTGATTCTAGGTAATTCAAAATCTATACAGCAAAAGGCTTTGCAAATCATCACATGAGGTACTTCAGACCAACATTTACATAACTGTTAACAAACTGTATATTGTTTATAGAAATAATCCTCTGCAAGAGACAACTAGCTCACAGCTAAAAGCCAACTGAAGTGGGTTATCTTAATTTGTCTGGGTTGCTTTTTTTTAGAATTGCCTTTCTTTTTATTAATAAACAGAGCTTTCCTGGCCAGTCCTACTTCCATAATTTATAAGACCTATAGTCTGGTAGTCTTAAATAGCTATCCAGGGGTTTAAATAAAAGGAAAATTATCTCCGTGCCACTGAAACAACACAAATTTTTGGTCTGTGATACAGCTTTATTGATTGGAAACTCTCCCAAAGCTAGAACATGAATTACATTTCATTTTGCTAACCGGAGTTAATAGCCAAGATTAAAATGATCAAAATTAATAATCAAAATAATTAGCTAGATTTCAAATCATTTAGGACAACAAATTCCAAGTTGCTTGATCCTAGGTTAAACATTAGTCTGTGATGCCATACAGGCCAAATAAACAACGATTGTGAAACATTTCACTGTTCTGATATTTTTTTCCTAGTACTTCGCTGGAAACTGCAGTACCAAGCGTGATGTTGTGTTCTTCAGAGTGAGGAAGTATTCTGATTGACTGATGATCGTTTTAATGTGGCATTTTAATCTAGTTAAACCACAGAGCTCAGGCAGAGCAGATGTTTAGTGTGTGCCTAAACTGACAGCCCTATCTCCTTTCAGCAAAACCGTAGACACTTTTATTCCACTCCCACAGCCTCCAGATACAGCATTTCAGGACACATCAACCCAGGCTGCAGCTAGGACATGACTGCACTCCTAGAAGCAATTAGATACAGTTTTCCTCATCCGGGCTTTGAAAAATCCCAATGCAGGCATTTCTTTATAAACAAACATCTGGTCATGTCTCAGAAACAAAGAAAGATAAAGTGTTTTTGACAGAACTTTGCCCTCTGGTCAAACTTCGCTTTTCACCGGTGTCTTTCATTTATTCCTTTTTGAAGACTATTTGCACAGGCCTTTAACAGGATGTCAATAAGCAGATTCACTGATATGGAGAAAAGTGATTCAATATTCTGAGTATAGTTTTAGAGCAAACAAGGAAAATTGAGAGCCTCTAATAAACAAAAAAAAAACCATAATCAAGTGCACCAGATCAAAGCTAATATGACACAGTGACAAGGGTTTTCTGGCTGCTTTCAGTGAGGTCTAAATATTATTTTTTTCTTTTATACAGGACAAAAGAAAGCTACAAACATTAGTAGAGTGCAGCTGAAGCACTATTCCTCCACCCTCTCAGACATATTCTCTTACTGGGAACATCAGAGGTTTCTTTTCTTGTTAATGACAGCACAAGAAGTTGGCACTTCAAAGTTCATAAATTAATCCCATCTTTGCACATTGAACTTTACATGCACCTTTTTGTCAGCTGGACTGGTATCTCAGAGGTCTCTAGTGAAGCTGAGGGAAGACACAAAGACAGCTCCATCCGGGGCTGCTGCCCTGTCCAGGAAAGTATATTAATATATCCATATATTAGTCCTCATCTCTTTTGCCTGAACCGAGAAATGTAAGGTAACAATCAGCCTCTGATTTGCTCAAGACAATTCACTGATACAGCAATGCTGACATTTTACTAACACCCCTTCTCTATTATATAGGCAAGAGAGAAAAAACGTCAGTAGGGCACCCTTGAAAAGAAAGGTGCCACCAAGCATAAACCAGTTTATTTATAAGTGTAAAATAGCAGATGCCAAGAGATGAATCCAACTGGATATTAATTAAAGTAGGCTGTCCTTAAATAGCCCCCAAAACCAGCTTACAATCCCAGTTCTTTCAGACATGAAGAGGAACAGAGGGAATTCATCAATTTGCACCTTCCAGAGGATACCACCAATTATTTTACAGAACAGAGGCTGAACTAGGAATTTCCTTTTAAGCAAAGTTATTGGGGGTTGCAAAGGAAGGGATATACCACCACATGTTGTTTTCTCTTTAAGAAACAAAGCAAACACTCTGCAGCAGCAGATAGAGTAATGATAGTAATCAAACCAATCTGCAATACATAATTCTTGGAAGGTAAAGAGATTCCTCGTAAAACAACAAATAAATTATTTTCTTTGCATACCTTTCTCCAAGACAAGGGATAACAAAATTCTTGCATTGGCAATGTTGCACAGATTTCTCTCTTGGGCTCTCTAAACAATACTTTATAAGAGGTTATCCACGTGTACTGCAAATACAATTGATTTTATAACTAAGCTACTACCAGAACAGAAATGATAAGCAACTTTCTTACATGTATTCCTGACATTTTTCTTTAAAAAAGTCAAATTTCACTAACAATGAAAACCGATATTTTAACAAGAGGTGATTCAGCCTTTTGGACCTCAGTGAACATCCAACTATCTGTAATATTACACTGCTCTGCAGGTTGACAGCTCATATTTGAGCTCCAAGTGACTGAAAATAAAACAGCCTCCACAAGCTCCCCTGCATAAACAGGAAGAAAGAAGAAAACCCATCTATCTACATAGACTGAGGTCCAGCATTTCCCCACAGAGCAATATCCAGTTAGGATTTGGGGGTTCAGCTAGTTCTGCACAGATGTCCACTCACACAGTTAATGAACATTAAAGCTCATACAGTAGCAAGACAATTTAATTCCACGACTTGAAGTTATTATTCTCACTGAGCTAGACCTGGAGACCGTGAACGTTAATTCCACTGCAGGAATGGCTGCTCTCTGCCCACCTGTGAGATTTATCTTTGGTATCCAGCAAAGCACAGCAGCTAGAGAGCTGAGCAGGTTCCAACAAGCGACCACAGGGAGAAGAAAAGCAGCTTAGCTACAGCAGCATGGATCCCTGCAGTTGCTGCATCCCCCTTGTGCTCTGGGAAAAACCTGGCTGAGCACCGTGGTGCAGGAGCTCTGACTGTGGCACATCATTTAAAGCCAGTTCTGGCAGATCCCGATTACTGCAGTGGGCAACATCCTGAATCACCTCACTGCCCTCTGATGTTGCACTGATGGGCACCAGCTGAGAGCCTCAGACTTCTCGCTGCGAGCCCTTTGATGTCCTCAGGTACGAAGGCAGGAGCACACCTTCCATCACCACGTCCAGTTCAGCTGACAGCGAGTGTGATTTCCTGTCTGGGCTATCACATCAGTTAGCTAAAGCTGTAAAGCTCCAAAATTGCAGCCAGACATCAACGTGCCCTGCAGAGGGTCTCAGGTGTGCAGTAACCCACCTCCACCATCCCTGAAGCACGTAAATGCATTAATCCGTGGAGCTAATCCTCTCCTGAAACATCAACACTGCAACACATCTGCTCTCACAAACTGTTGCAAAATGAATTAAAATGGAGCTACTTCAGAATGCTGTCTCAAAGAGAGGAAGGTATTTTCAAAAGGAAAACATACTCCTTCCAAGAGTATTTTACCCATGTAAACAGACTTGTGGCCTTGAAATTCTCTCTTTAGTTTCCTTGCTCTATTTAGCTTTTCAGCATCTGATCATAGAGCAAGTATCAATAAACTTCAGAGCACTCCCTTGAATTATTTGCCCATATTTTCTTGGTTTATGACCTCCTTTCCTAACAGGCACCATAAATTAAGCTGCTTTCTATTAAATAGCCCATCAAACTGCAATATGCCCAACAGGGATTACCAGACCTACAGCTACCTCGGCTTGTCTGAGTATCTTGTCCGAATGGGTTTCTTTTGTCCTAAACAGAAAGCCCTGTTGAAAGCCTTATGGGACAAAAAGTCTTCAGCCTCTCTAGTTTTGTCACAGTTCTGCTGAGGACAGAAAAAAGGCCGCCAGGTGAATGGGGGTGAATGGTCACTGTATCTTGTTCTTACAAGGGCTCCTTTTCCTGCTTTTTAAAGCATTCTCGCTGTATCAGACTTGCCATCTGCCTCAATAAACTAGTCTTTGAACTAATTTGTCAGTCCATCTACACCAGCAACATTTATTTCATTAATTGGAAGAATTAGCCCTTTGTAGCAAGTTGAAGGCTGTGAAGCCAAAATATACTGTACGTTCTCCCAAGTGACCCAGAGACCCTTGGATGAACTCTTGGAGTGACATTAAAATGAATAGTTATATAGAAAAAATAGCATTTTGATGTTTACTTAATGTAGCTACCTTTCCAAAAAAAGGAACTTTCAACATTTTTAAACATCTGGTTGCCTTATTTCTTAGTTTGTTTCTCCAGTGGTATGAGCAGAACATCTTCAATTTAGAGAAGACAAGTCTGTATTCTTAGCCACATGGACGCTCTCAGGTTACAGGCAGTGTGGAGGAGGAGAAGACACATAAATTCCTTTTAAAATTATTTTAGGACTGACATATTAAATTTTAGAGGGCCAAGTCCTACTGTCCATCATGCAGCTGAGATCAGTGAAGCTTGTCTGGAGCTATAGTTGTGTATACAATACCAGTCATGCCAGATGCTGCTGCATTTTAAGCATAAATGTATCATATGAAGTACGGCAAGATTAATTACAGCAGCTTAATAGAAGAATTAATTTGCTCTTTTAAGTGTCTAAGATTTTTACATGGATGCTATTTTAATTGAGAAGAATGTGTGTTACCATTAACCTCCCAAACATACAGGCACACATACATCCTTCTTTATGCAAATGTTCATATATTTATAGATAACATTTTAACACCAGATATATTGGTGTATATTATGTGTTATACATGCAAGTTATACCCTGTGTATTTGAGAGTCTTAAGCATCTCTATTCTCATTAGACTCTTAAAACATCCCTGGGATTTTTTTCCCCATATTTCCTTGGTTTATGCTCCTCTGGCAGCAGACACCAGAAATTAACTTGCTTTTCTAATAAAGAGCTCATCACTCCTATCTATAAGAATAATGAGCACTCCAGTCCTAAACAATATTCTCCCACCTGCTCACACAGTACAGTAGTCTTGCTCTTAAAAGCATCAAAATATTTTTTTAGCAATAACTCCATAATTATTTACAAATAACTGGAAAAAAAATAGCCAATTAAATAGCACTGATCCCTGATTAAAAAACCCTTTTCTACCCTTGTGATGATGATAACCTTTTTATAGATACTTCATATAAAAAAAATTTAATCCTTGCAATATGGAGTGCTTTTATCTCCTACTAATTATCTTAATCTAATTTATCAAGTGAGCAGCTTGTCATCACATT
The DNA here is from genome assembly GCA_013400915.1 of Pardalotus punctatus. NCBI lineage: Eukaryota > Metazoa > Chordata > Aves > Passeriformes > Pardalotidae > Pardalotus > Pardalotus punctatus. The sequence goes on from VZTX01011487.1 coordinate 27,172, forward strand.
TAACTTTGGCCACAATATTTGAAATTAGATTTAATTAAAACTATCTTCATTGACAGCAATTACTTTATAATCTCTAGCTAATTGTATGTCTTAAGAAGATTTAACTTTTTTTTGTTCAGAATCAGTACCAGATTAGCCTGCCTACAGTTACAGAGATTATTACAATTATTCTTCTTAAACATAGCCGTACATAGGGTTTTATTTTTTATACCTTAGAATTTTTCTGGTATTTCAGAATTAGCATTTACACTGAATTCCAGTAAAATAATTAAAATAGAAGAGTGGCTCCATCTCTCTGAGAATCCCAGGGCCTAGATTTGTTGTTCTGTGTAAACTTGCACCGAATTTCTCCAGGAGCCCGTTCTTGCCAGGTAGTATGATACTTCATAGTCACCAACAAAAGAGGTGTAGAACCATCTGCTTTCTGGCTGTGCTCTAATAGCTCAACTCTCATTTTTAGAAAATAATCAAAATTCACAAAATATATTTAACACTTTAAACACCTCATATTACTATTAAGAGTTAAAAACAAGATACATAATTTTTATTGTCTGTTGTGAAAATGAATAATCTCTGGTGTGATTACTTAGACTACTGTGATAAGAAAGTGATATCTTTCGTGGCAACTCAGCATACAATGCAATAAATGACCTTATGGCTGGTTAAATTGCAAGACAAGGCTGGGGTATTTAATAAACCCAAAAAGCTGTTTATTGCACCTACAGTACATTGCCACTGATGATATATACCCATAGCAGAAAGTATTAAATAACTCTTTTTTAAAGAAGGAAATAAAAAAGTCAATATAATTCAGGACTGAAAGTATTTTGCACTATCTGTCCAAGCTCTCCTACATTCAGGTTTTCAAAATGCAGTGTAATTTTCTGAAATAATAATATGCACATATAAAAATGGAATCCACTGCCCTATGCACAGAACAACTTCTGATGCCCTGAAATTCATGCAGCAGGCAATGTGCGCTTATGCCACACTATCTATGTTCCTGCATCAGAGAATCATAGAATCATTTAGGTTGGAAAAGACCTTTAAGATTATCAAGATCCAACATTAACCCAGCACTGCCAAGTCCACCACCGGGTGCCCACTTTGGATGCCTTCAAAGCTACTAAGAACTAGTGAGAATTACTGCTTAACTGATGTAAATAATCAGAACTAAATAGAAAAATCATTCCTAAGTAGCATTTTCAAAGTGTCTGCTCTTTTTAGTGAGATGAGGAGGGCTCTCAAGGAGGAAGAGTCACTGAGCCAGGAGGGAAACCCTTCGTGTCTCTGCCTTGATTGGGCTGGGACAAAGATCATTTGCCATATCTGAGGTTTCTGGTAGGTGAATCTGCAGGTTGGCATGGCAGAAGTTGTATAATGACTTCACCTGTGCAAAGAAAAATGGCATTTTACTGCTAACTGGACCACAGAACAATACAGCCTTGAGACGGACTAACTCCCTTCAGGATAAGGGTTTAGGGAAGATAGTTAGGAGTTCAGACACCATTGCCTTTGACAAGCTGTGACCCCAGCTGTGTCATTAAGTGGGAAGAGAAAAGTGAGTTGATGTTTTACTAACAAAGCAAGACAACCCAATGTATTGTGGGATATATGACCATACATAACTTTAAATATAATATATAAAGTGGGACAAGTAAGCTATAAAAGGACATGTTTAAAAAATTATTCTTTGAAATTTTTCCTCAATGTGACTAACATCTGTTGGTCGTTTTGTCTGCCAGCCCAAGGAAGTTCAGAATATGAAAGAGGTAATGAACTGTGAGAAAAGCGTTGCTTTGCAAGAGTGTTTCTTTGATTTTCTTTGTCAGAATTGTAGTGGCCTCTGACCAGTCACAATATAACAATCATTAATTGGGCTCTTTTTGTTCTCAGCCTAATCTTGCAACCAGCAGAATCATGTTCTCCAGCCCATCCTCATCCATGAGCAATGCATTAAATGCTGCCTCAAGGAGATACCACTTTTAGCAGATAAATATTTAAGGCCTGTTATAATCTCTCATCTGGAGTAACAAAACCCAGGTGTTCAACGAGCAGCTGCTTGTCACCCTTCCTGATATCTTGGCAGGTCTGCAAGTGAGGAGAGATCTGAAACCTTGTGCAGACATAATACATCTCATTCCCAAGAAAACGAAACCGTGCTTGGAGTTTCCCTAAGTGATGGTTGTAACAGGAGACACAGCACTGTCAGCACCTGTGTGGGAGCGCCATTTGATGGAACCTGGGAATCTTTGTGTATCACAGACCTAAGCCCCAAAAGCCAAATGTGATCAGCCTCCTAAGAATAAAATGTTTCTTCTTTAAATCACTGCATTTTATTGGTGCTCTGTCACCTCTAATCTATACTAAGAGACAGAGAAAATAGTGCTCACCTGTGCTAATTAATCCTACCATTTGCACAGATGCCTTGGTAGAGTGGACATACCATCTGCAGAAAAGTTGGTCTTTTACAGAAATAGGTCTGTTAAAGACCTATGATATTCACAGTTTTCTTCTAACATTTTAACTCGCCACAGTGTCAGGGCTACTCCTTAACGTCCACAGGGAACCTCATGCGTTAGAAACCCAAAGCAAGTTATCAAGGTCCTTCCTACCCCTCCTACCTCTGCCTCTACTGCACATTTCTGAGCTGTCGACACAGCTCCTTGTGTGGTCTTGAAACTGATGCTGTTCAACAGCAGCCAAAAGAGAGGGGAAAATCTGCTTTTTTATTTATATAAATCTGGCTAAGAGTTTTTATTTATTTAGAATGGGCTTTAAACTGTGCTTGACTCTAAATAAATAAAACACGTTATTTTCCCTCCCTACCGGTTGCCACCAAGCCGTGTGAATTCCAAAGACCACACAGACAGCAGTGGCTGTGTGGTAACGTGGGGACCAATGCAAAGGGAGGCAGCCCACCAGAGGCTGGGGTTTGCAAGGCTTGCAGGTGAAGGAAGCACTATGAAAGGCTTGCTTTGAGAGTACGGGTAAGCATAACTCTGAAAAAGGCATCAGTTCCTTGGATATTGTGCTGATGCTGATCCTTCTCTTTCTGTGTCTTCCAGTGTGTTTTTCCTCCACCTGTCTGAGCCTCACCAAGTCACTCCTGTTCTCATCCAGTCCCTTACAGTAACAATTCTCAGTGAGTAACAGCAGCACCATGGTGGGGGGACAGGCAGCAAGAATGGCAGGAAAGGACATGTCAGGATTCAGTAGAGTGGAGAGGAAAGGAAGAAAATATCTTTAAGATTTATCCCAGGCTATCCATCTGCTTTAGCCTGATCCTTGGAAAAATAAATTTGGATGCAATTTTACGCACTGTGCATTAAGATGGCCCTGCTTGAGGTTGGACCGGATGACCCAAGGAGGCTCCCTCTGACCTTACCCATTCTGTGACTCTCTGGGGGAGATGGAATTCTTTCTGCTCTTCAGTCAGTGACAGGCCACACTTCTGTAACATGTATGTCTTCTTTTAGCCTTCAAGCCACAAATCCAGTGGACCAAATACAACTTATCTTTGGAGTAGTCCCTTGGATGAATTAAATCTGGCTTTATTGGAAGCAGTGTCAGAAGAGAAGTAGATGGAAATTGTACAGTAAAATTCCTTTGTGCCCCTCTTCACAGGTGAGTCTCATCTCACTCAGGGAACAGCAAAAACACTGTGTCCCTCACCTGAACATTGCTGATTTTGTCACATGCTCAGTAAATGGTAACTTCAGACAAGTTGACAAGTTCAGACAAGTTCCATTCAGTTTGGGAAGCACCACGTTCCTGGGATACCTGCCAGCCAAAGGCATATTCAGCACATGTTAAAACTCCCAGTGTTTGGAGGAAGGCAGAAATGCAAAAGGAAAAGTGCTAACTTCTCCTTTTGGCACCCAGCTAAAACCAAATCTATTTGCTGCTCCCACACTACCTGTGTACAAGTGCCATAAAAAGCCATGCCCTTATGGAAACTCCTATTTTAGATCACTAGACAAATAAAGAATGGATCCATCTGCCACTCTGCTTGTTCCTGAACTGCTGCATCATTGATTTGCATTCTTTCACCTCTCCTTCCAATGCTCCTATTTTGAAAGCAAATACAGGGAAAATCAAAAAATCCATCTTCTTTCCAGGTATCTTATTGTCATTGACCATCGACTCTACCATGCCAAGTTCTGCTCCTCACTTTTTCTGTGGTTTACCAGATGCTAACTGGAGGAAGAACTGGCTGCAGACAAAGTCATTTTTTTGGTAGACTGTGGTCTGCACTTGATATAAAGCTTTAACCTTGATCCCATTGACCCATCTGACAGACCAGCATTTACCTCTGAAATTATAGTTCTATTCAGCAATACTAAAATGCAGTGGCCAACAGCTCTCTGAGGCAGACCTGTCCATACTCATGATTCAAGAAATCTATTTTGCAAGTTGCAGGATAATCCTCAGCAGCAGCATCTGCTGACTAGCTATGAATATGGAACTTGCAAATTCCTTATTCCTGGGGTGAACATCAAATGTCAGCAGAAGGAGTGGGCAGCAGTTAGCAGCAGCTGCTAAATTTTTTTCTTTTATTTTGGGGGGAAGAAAGAAAGATGAGTGGACTTTTACAATGAAAGAGAGGGGAAAAAGCTTAATACAAAGACTGGCAAGGCAGAAGCAGGTCAGAGGAGAGTAGGAAACTTACTGGGAGGTCAAGCCAACTGAAAAGACTATATTCTTCTCCAAATAAGGCAGACATTCAGAGTCCATAGCTTGTAAGGCACTTGGCCAAAGTCAAAGTGAGACATAGAAAACCCTACCACAAGACAGAAAAAAAGACAGACAGAAAGAAAAACATCAGTATCTCAGCAGAGCAGCACGGTTGGCTCAGAATTTACTGCTGAAGGAAAGGTCATCAGACAGCCCTTATTCAGTGATGGCTGCTGATTATGAAGAGACATAAGCAAGGGGCAGCTAAAGCAGAGACTGTAAGAGTGAGAGCAAACCCTTCCATCTCAGAAGGGTATGGGACAAAGCACATACCTCCCTGTGTTCCCAGGGATACTAAAAACTAGAAGCAATTCTGAGAGGGGAAGAGATCAGTAACTCTATCTGGATTCTCAATCTCTTCCCAAATCCAAGTGGTTCAGGTAATGATGTATCACAAACAGGTTTCTGTGAAGTGCAGCTTGACTTTTCCCAGATCTGTCTTCTACTGACATGCATGGAGAATACACGGCTGTGTGCTGGCTGCAGATGGACTATCAGAATCCCACTTGAATTCAGGATCCCTGGCCCTCAGTTAACCCAACTGACACAATTCTACCGAATCTATTCAATATGACAGCTCCCTGTCTTTTTACCTCCTTGGTTTCATCCTCCCCCACTCCAACATCCAACGTGGAGCATAGACTGGAGGGTTGCCCCTCAAGCCAGCAGTATTCCCTTGCCTACATCCTGCACCTCAGGGGAAATTTACTCCAATGCAGCCAAATGCAAGGACAGACCCCTAGTCCCAAGTGCCCTGAAAATAACTGCAGAGGACAAACACAGCCCTCAGTTCCCTGATAAGCTAAATCTGCAGGACCTTTGCAAGCCATAGCACTGGTCTTTGAAGAATAAAGACTATGAATTCTTACTGCCAGGGACAAGGATGTGGATACTCAATACACGAATCAGCAACTCCCATCTCTGCTCTTTTGTGCTTCTCACTAGATATCACATTCAGATTTTTCCAAAGTACTCAGACATGTTCCAAATAAATTTTCAAAATACTGTATTCTGACAACTGGGTTGAGGGGGTGTGTTTAGACTTTCCTCTTTTGTTTTTTTTAAAAAAAACAACTTTATTCTGATTTCTGGGTGGCAAAAGAGAAAATACTTAAATTTAAAATGCTTTGGAGATCCTATGAGAAAACTCTTTATATTTGTGGGTGGTCCTGCAGTTTTGTCAGTTGTCTGACATTTTAATTTCCTGTTCCTCTCTTACAGTGGGATTCTGATTTCCTCTCTCTCTTTCTCCTTTCTCCATTACAGAAACCTAACAGGCATCTCCAGTTCTACCATCTGTTTGCTATTCACTTTTATAAATATTGAAACAAATAATTAATTTGGTGAACAGGCATGATGTAGCCTGGCTCATCTTCAGTCAATGAATAACTTCTTACCAGCCCTTTCGTCTTCCAGTCTCTCATAGATATTAGCTCCTTTGCACCAGACTATTCGTGGTCTAACTCCTCAGTGGAACTGGTCCACCTCTAAATGTCATAATGTTTCTACATTAGAAACAGCCAGTCTGGGTATTGTGTGTCCCCACAAAATGCTGTGTCAACATAGTCCGCTTGCAAACTAGTCTTTAATAAACTTCCTGTATTTAGACAGCATAAAATATGAAAAAACTATCCACCGAGTCTGATAAAACAGCCATGCTGGGCAATGCATGGCATAATCTGTCCTCAGTGATTAAGTACACATAATCCTGTACCAGCAGGAGTATGATTTTATTGGGAAGAGAAAGACTGGGTCTACCTTTAAAGCAACCCCAAGCTGTTCAAACAGGTATCACCCAATGCCTGTCCATTCCTGTTCCATATGCCATTGCCCCTGTGTATTGGGCAATCTTTGTGCAGTGGAATCTCAGCCCAGGAGATTCCTCCTGAATGTCCAGTTGCCATTTCCACAGGGCAGAGACAATCCTTTTCTTCTGTGGCTGGCTATGGGTTGTGCCAGTGTGATGCTAAACCGTGACAGAGCTGTTCAGTGTCCGCACACCAAATAAAAGCCCTAACACAGTACCCAGGGGTAGTCCTATTACTGAAGGAGCACACAGCTCCTCAATGCCAAGGACTATTTTAATAGATTTTAGTTTTCCTTTACTCCTCTGAAAAGCTAAATCCTGCCCCTCGATATACCAGATAAGACTTTCTGTGAAAGATCACAGTAACCCTTGCTAGCCAGAGATATTACACAATGTTAAAAATCTCCCCTGTGTTGCAAAGTACCAAAATCCCTTCAGGATGATTCACTTAATCCTCCATGTCCAAATTTGAGGAGAAATTACAGCAGTCCCAGGAGAGCTCAGTATGGATGCGGACCCCCCTCAGGATGGTGGCAGGGAGCAGGGTGTGCTGAAAGAGGACAAAGAGGCAGCTCAGGGCCCAGCTGTCCTTTTGACAGTCAGTCCACCCAGACTGGCACCAAACCTCACTCCCTTGGACCAGGGCTGCGTCTCCCTGTCCCCAGGTACCAGCAGGCATCATGTGCCTTCTCCCCGTCTGCAAACAACCACTGGACAAGACAAAGTCAGGCACTCACCTTTATCTCAGTGGCCACCAGAGCTCAGCAAACATTGCCCAGACCAGCCTTTCTCTCCTCACATTTGTGACCATGGCTCTAAATTAATCTTCTGGATGTTTTCTCAGATGAACATGCCTGTAACTTTTCCTTGGGGCTTAAAAAACTCTGTCCAATCCATTTTTCCATATTACCACATGCTGCCCTGGAGATGTCTCTCAGGAATATATATGGTGAGGTTACACATTCCTAATCCTCACCGGGGATGGAATTGCATAAGAACATTCCAATTATTTTAGGTTATGGAAAAAGTAATCAAGCATTTCGTTCACCACTAAAATGTCATCATTTTATGCATTTCACAAAGAATTCTCTCATTATGTTAGATAGGCCTGGAGAGACTCCAGTCTCTGTGGGTTGCACACATTCCCCCATTCTGTTCAGAAATTAAAAGCCGTACTCTGTTTTTTAAGAAAGCCAAGTCGTTTGGTGCCCTGCTACTGACCCAAAACTCGATGGCAACACACCTGATTTCTCTTACAAATTGATTTGGCCTTTTCTGAATTCACAGCTGTGTGCACAGCATTTTCCCCACATGCTTTGTTAAAAATAATAATTGTACATGAAGAAAAAGAAAGCCCATAATAATAATGACATCAGCAACCACTTGAGAAATATTAATGAGGGCTGCCAACAGCATAGCCATTCACTGGCACTGAATAAAGACAGCAAGTCTGTAAGGCCATTAATATCCCAATTTTTAATTTAACTAAATTTTTTATTATTATTTTGGCGCGGTGCTGCATCAATACAGCAGCATTATGCAAATATTTTAGCATCAGCAAGAAAGCTCAGCCTTTGAGCAAAAGAGTGTCTTAGTAACACAGGTTCATGAGTGCAAGAAATTGTCACTGTAGGAGAGAGGCAAAGCATTTCCTTACCTCTTACTCCCTCCCATATCACCATAAAGCCTACAAGTTCAGAGAGTGACTGAACTTGTCACTGGGCACTGTACAAAAACATGAAAGGACAATTCTAAACCTTCAACAGCTGCTTGAAATCCAGTAGCATGGCAGAGATAAAGGTTGAGTGAGAAATGTCTGCACTGAGAAATACAATAGTTGTGCAGTCTATGTTGCTTTAATGCAAACTCCTTCTTTACTGGACTTTATGTGGTAAAATGCATCTCCTGATCAGTTGCTGCAAAGCTCCTCATATTTGACAGGATCTTTATAAAATATCTTTCTGCAAAATCAGGGAAGTTGAAGTGAAAATCTGTTTCAGGAACAAGTATAACACATGTTCTCCATTACCTGAAGGGCTAGGGTAGGAAGTGACCCTGATTGCATCTTAGTAAAAATTGTCATAGATTTATTTTGAAAAGACACACATATTTTTGGGACAGCACACTGTAAGGAGGCTCTAAAGTTCCCCTTCAGGACGGGTAACTGTAAGGAGTACTTTTCAGTGTAGGCATTGGTGTTTTGTTCTAGTGAACCTGTGATGACAAGAGAAAGTACCAGATATTACATCCATTCCTACAGACTCCACTCATATGAGCAAATCCCATTGCACACTCTTGCGTGAGAAAAGGTGCATAACTGAGAGCAGTTATTGATCTCCTCTAGAGTTGCCTTTGGTGTGGAGGAGAGGAGGGAAGAAATTGTGAATTATTCACGATTTTCAGTTTATCCCTAATCCCTTAATTCTGTCATTCTGAGGGTAGAGACTTTTGCTTAATGGCAGTGCCAGAAATAACAAGCTAGAATTGCATGTTTATGAAATGGGGTCTTAGTTACTTATTAGGATCAACTGAGCTTGAATTAATGTTGGCTCACATTCAAGAGCACTGAGTGGACTGAATAAGCATCACAGTTTTAAAACACATTAATGGTTGTTTGTTGTATATATTTAACATACTAGAAACATCAAGCACATTAGACTATAGTTTTCTTATAAACATACAGATGTAGAAAAATACAGCTGATGTAGAACTATGTTCTTTGGACTTGCGGCTCTACTTACACCAGTGGCTGGTAGATGAAGGTCATCCTGAATTTAGTAGAACACTTTATGATCACAGATTTTAGTTGGTTGGGCTTGGGTGGATAGACTCATCACATGTTATCGACAATACTTTTATCTCAGAAGATAAGAGGATATTTTACACGTAATAAGGAAAAACAGGGGAAAAGTAGTATGTGTAGAAATGCAGGTATAATGCAAGTGCAAGAGAATCCAGGCCAGGTAAAAAGAGCAGCTGACACTGTAGATAGCATGGGGCTTTCAAAAACTGCTGCTGAAGGTGACTTAATATGGAAAACTAAGCCCACATTTCAAACTGCACACAAGATACTTACTGCAGATGACCTATAAGTGATCTGAAGCATGGGGTGGACAACCATTCACACAGTTTTAATGAATGTTTCACATGGATTCTTACAGTACTTGGGTTTTCATTTTTTGGGTCAGCTTGTTTGTTTGTTTTTACCTGTGTAAAGGTCCAAAATGCTTAAGTTTGCATGAGATTGCAGCTACATTTCTGAAGATTTAACCATGCAAGGGATGTTCACATAGAGGCAAATGTGTGAGATATCACTGCAATGCCTTTATAAGATTGTTCTTGGATAGGTTAAAACATTATCCCTATTGAAGGACACTATATTACCAAATCAGATCGAAAGAAAAAAAAAATAATTTCAAATTATGGTCCCAAGGCAAAAACATGCATCTGAAAATAAAACCTAAACAAACTCACAAATCTGACTGAAAGCAATGGCACTAGCAACAACACATGGCAATAATAATAAAATAAACATTACAGGATATGATGTTTCATAAAAGCATTGAAAAAAGAGCTAATCTTATCTGAGCACAAAGTTTTTCTAATTTGTTTGTTTGTTTTTTGTGGGGGTTTTTGTTGTTTTTTTGTTGGTTTGGGGGTGTTTTTGTTTGTTTTTTGTTTGTTTGTTTGTTTGGGTTTTGGGTTGGTTTTGTTGTTGTTGTTTAGTTGGGGCTTTTTTTGTTTTGTTTCATTGGTTTTTTTGAGAAAAAGAAGTGCCATTATTTCATCCCCAAAGTAACAGTAAGTGAGGCCAGACCTACCTCAAGATGAGACACATGCAGGATTAATATAGTCCATTCAGGACACAGCTCTGTTGTGTACTCTTGACAATTTTCTACCAGAAACAGAGGAAATTCTGTCTATTCTAGGTTGTATATCCAGAAGCTTCTGGGAAAGCAGTGTCATTCTCCTCCTCTTCTGGAAAGGAAAATTATTACCAAAGAAGGTTTCATTGGTAAAGGCTTTCAGACAGCAATAAAGAAGTTTGATGGCTCTAGTACTGCAATGCCTTTATAAGATTGTTCTTGGATAGGCCAAAATATCATCTAGATCAAAGCCCATTAAAGATATTTGAAAGTAATCTGCAATTCTGAGCTCCTGCTGGGAATCACCCAGCAGGCTTGAGCTTGAGACCTCAGTATCTTTGAAAACACTGGCTCGATGTACCCCAAGGTTTCAGGCATGCACTAGTTGCTCACAAAAGCACACACAGAAAAGGAGAATAAAAACCTAGTTCAAAGCACCAAACAGATTTACTGCTATACTGTAGAAAACACCAATAGGCAATGAAAATCAGGAGTCTGTGGTACCTTCCCAAACACAAGTATTCTTATTATGATTTGAAGGCTGTGCTGCCCCATTTTTCAGCTCAAAGAATTGCTTTCCTTCAGAGACTATTTTCTGAAGAAAACAAAAGTTTTTTATTCTCCCTGATTCAGAATTATCACCTGAAGAGAGCAGCCACAGAACAAAGGCATAAAGGATGGGAAAATGGGAAGAACATGTATAAAATTATAAATATGAAAGAATATAGTAGCTTTTACACTAAAGCAGGTTTAGCAAAGCAAGGAAAATAAACGTTGCTGAAAAATCTGAAGAAGGTAAAAAAAAAAACAGCATAATTCAAATTTCTCATCAATTAAGAGACTGATGACAACAAAACATTAAGCACATGCAGAAGATTGCACAGAACAATAAAAAAAGGCAAACATCACCCTCCTGAAAATCATTTAGCGACCTAAGGCTTTTTGGACTCGGAACGGATGACTTATCCACTCTGCAACATCTGAGTAAAGAAGCAGATTTCTTGTGGTTAAAGGGTTTCAGAAAGGATTCGTCAGACCCAGCATCATTTTGCAATCCCCCATAACATTGATTTCTTCATAAACTCATTTTGATTCCCTCATGGTTCTGGCAGTAATAAATCACAGGAGTTTAAAAGAAGGTCATGTACACATTTTCATATTTCATACGTGATCCTGTTGCACAAAACAAATGATCTGGGGTAATTTGCTTGAGGGTTGTAAAGTCATCGGTACACTTTGGATTGACTTTAATATGTCTCCATGGAATACTCTCATCCTTTTCTCCTTCAGAAGGACTCTGTACACTCATTTGTTCCCTAACTACTTCCAGTAAGGCCCAAAATTCATCCAAAATTTAACAGACAACAAAACTTTCTCTTACAGGCAAGCACTGTATGTGAGATCACAGGGTCTACCTCACTGCTGACTCCTAAGTGGGATCTCTAACCCTCTTTTAGGTACCTCAGCTATCTGTGTAGTTTGTGAGGAGGTAAAAGCACTTGAGAGTAAGACACAAATGCCTAGTACCTCGCTGGAATCCTGTGATCTCTAGCATTACCCCCTGGGAGCTTTCATCCAGCTACTTCAGCATGCTACAGCCCAGCAAATCCAGCCCTTGGGTGCTCAAAAAGGCTGTTCCAGTTCTTACCATTTTATAAAACCAGCACAATGCAGAGCAGAAGGAAACATGGTATGCAGGGAACCTCATAACCACAAAGCGACCAGGTTATGCTTAGCAGGGCTTGTGTAGGACAAGAGTTCAGAGTTTCAGCTGTATCAGGCTCCAGGCTAAGTTAGTCCAATATTTTACTCCCCTTGTGCCGTAGGGAATCTCTTTTATTCTGGTTTTCCCATCAGCCATGGTCCATCAGTGCTTTGTTAGGGAGAGCTGTGTGTGGTACTGTGCACACAGAAATAATGGCTGGTGTTACAAGGCTGCTACACAGGATCACTCCAAGACAGAGCCTGAACCTGAGCATGCTTTCCCTGAAGGGTTTTCATTCCTTTCTGGGTTCAGTTTTAGCTTTTCATCTCCAGGTTTTGGAACTGCTAATCAGAGATTACTCTGTGTCCTGTGTCTTGCCATTTGCTAATAATTTTGTACAACCTCTCACAATTACTATTGGTTTTCTTTGGAAATATGGTTGCATTTACTGACCTTATTTATAAAGTAGCAACTTCTGTCTGATATAAAATACAAACCAAGCTGCTGCATTGCAGGAGCTTTTTTTTTTTTATTATTATCATAGAAACCCATCTGCTTACATTTTTATTACATTTTTAGACCCACAAGAAAATCAAACTCAAAACAATACCATAAATGAGCACCAGTCCATAGGATAGGTATTATTTTAAAACAGAGGTTTGGATTTCATATTTTAAGTGCCCTTTTTTTGCCAGACCAAAATAGTTTACATGCTACTAACTTGAGCTACAACTTTTATTGTGGTTGAAATCCTGACCCTTCCTTGCAGCAAAACTGTCATGGTCCATGCTATAAACCCCAGAGCTAGCAAGAGATTAGGGGCCAAGGGGATTGCTCCAGACCCCATTTTCATGCTCCAGAGAAGAGTTATTGTACTATTTCTGCTACTGCTGTCTCCTCGCTTCACACATGGTCGAGAACCCTCCCTGCTCCCACTCTCTCACGCCTCCAGCCAGTCAACAACTTGTAATAAAAAGCTGATGCCAAAAATTAGAATCATAACCATATATTGAAACACTCCTCTGAAGTGCTTACATCCCCAGCCCCATCTGGACCCAGCAAAGGATCTCAGAGAGAGAGAAAGAGGGGAGGAGGGAGAGACGAGAGCGCCTAGCTGAGAAGCACGTGGATTCATGCTAGCAGCAGCCCAGCAAGCTGCTGGAACTCATTTACCACTAAAGCTGTTAAGCAATGACTGACTTCTTCCAATTATTGCTTTTGCAAACAACAATCAGGTTAAAATTAGCAATCTGAATATAAAGCTTTGTTTAAAGGAAAGGGAGTGCAGTCTTATGGGAGTAGGGGAAGAGGGAACACTCAGGAAGGGGAGACATGGAAAAGCATCCTAGAGGTGGGAAATGTGTTTTGCATCAGGGCAGAACTGCAGGACACCGTACAGCACACTTTCGGCTCCCTCTCTCACCTCAGGGACTGCCAAATGCCACTGTGGTGACAGCAGGGATGAGCTGGATGCCAGAATATGAGGCCTGGGGACATGTGTACATAAGGGAGGGAGAGAAAGAGACAGACAGAGGTGGAAATTTAAAGGCAGACATTAAAGTCTCAAATATATACTCCTTATTTTTCCTACGCTATTGTCAGTTTGCAATTACAGACCAAAATTAACAACCTAGCCTACCATCTGCACGTTTATTTTTTTAGATTTAATGACTGCACTGCAAGCAGCCCAGTCTGTTTTAAGAAATATAGCATCACTGAGAGCTGACGGATCAAGAAGCAGAGGTACAAAGGTATGGGATAACGTCTTCAAAAGCAAGGGGGCAGGTCCTGGCTCTGGGGTGCCCATCTAGTTTATCACAAACCAGAGACTTTTTTTTTCAAAGCTTTGGTTTCGGTGACTGTAGCCAAATACAAGAGAGAAAACTGGAGCCTGAGCACAAATTTCTGGCTCTTATCCTTTTCTTAGACCACCATGCTGGATTACCACCACCGCTAGCAGCACTTCCACTGAGAATTGGCAGCTGGGCCCCTTGACAACATACGGAGATACACTGATGGGCTTTGAGTTGAAAACACTGAAGTATTCACTCTATTTCATAAAGAAAAGCATCTAAATCTTTTAAGATGAAATTTCTACTGGGAAATAAGCAAGAGGCATTGCTGTGTTCCAAATGTCAAGCCTTCCATCCTTCTATAAATCGTAGGCAGGGCTCAAGCACAAGGGGGGAAATTCCCAGCAAAATCCTGCATGCTGCACACACCACAGTTCTGGAAAAGGACAGCACTGAGCAACTGCGTTATCCATACAGTTTTCCAGCCTTTTCAGATGCCCAAAGAAAAAAAGCCCCCCCGAGGAAAGGAAGTGATTTTAGTTAGCATAGTAAAAATTAAGGTACAGATTATGGGAAATATTTGTACAGGAAGAATTCAGCTTCCTACACACTTGGCAGTGTCACTGACTAGGAAATAATAATAGCAGCAGCTCAGAGATTGCACCACCCCTCCCAATAACTTTGTGATTCTTTCAGTCTGCAAAATCCTGTATAATTTTGAAGCATATTAGAGGTGAAGGAAGTGAGGACCACTGACTATAAAACACAAAGGTCAAGACACAACCCCTGCCCTGGAAAGTCCCTCCACTGCAGATTTACAGCTGTTTTGACAGTTTAACAATTAAAGTGTTGCTCTAACAGTTCTCTGATTTTACACATCTTCTCAGTACATCCACTGCAGAACACTGCATATTGGACCAGAATAGAGGGTGCTGGCATTTTTCTCACCCATTCTTGAATTTTTGCCCCACTTATATTTTTGCTTTTTGTCGTATTTTCTTCCTTTTCATGCAAGTAAAAATTTTTCAGCCAGCAAGCAACAAGAATTTCACAGCCATTATTTCAAAAGCATTTAGGAAACAAGGCTCTAAAATCCATATTTATGTAATGAATGACTCCTAATCAGAGGTAATTCTAGGAAGATTTCCTGATGTGCTGAAAGACAAGATAGGAGGCACCAGGACTGCCAGGCTGACCTACACTGATCTCAGACAACTGACTTTCACATCAGGCTTCTTGCTCACAGTGTCACCACTTTCTGCTCTTCTTTGTCCCATAATATAGGATACTTCATTAGATTTGCAACCTCAAGCTCATTTCCATGGCAACTCATGGCGCAACAAAACATAAGATATTAATCACCATTCTCAGATTTCATCAGGAGAGAAGGAACTGGGCTGTGAGCTGCCAGAATTTTAGGACTCACAAATAAATAAGTGCACCAAGGGAAATCAAGTGTCACAGCATGCTACAGTGCCCTGGGGATAAAGGGGGTCCAAACCACGCTGCACAGATCCCCATTCAGATCAGGATCTTAGCTGCCCCACTGGCTGGCCTTATTAAGAGTCAGTGTTTCAACTTGTGGCACCGGGACTCAGGGGAGAATCAACTCCCCACAGAGTATCAGACCTGAGTCACAATGAGGTTCAGGGTCAACTCACCCAGAGTTCACCCAACCCAATTATTTCTCCTAATTGCACCTCTACTGGAAATGTTTTCTTATCTGAAGCCCCAGCTGAAAGATCTCTTTTGAGGGCATGTGAAAGAGACTGCTTATTCTTATGCTTCACTGCTTTGAATATTTTCATTTCCACTAATAATACCGTTTTATTGCCTGGTTTTTCTCTCTCTCTGAGATGAATCTGCATCAGCACTAGAATCATACTGATGATGGTAGCCTGCTTGCAGTTGGACTTCTCTTTAAAACATTTTCAAAGTAAAAGACATTGCAAGACTCACATCTAAGTATTTTTTGCAAAGATTCAAGTTTGAAACCCTGTATCCAACCTTCTGATTTCAAAAGAAAGTCATAACCATTTTTTGGATTACAAAATCAATATCAATATTAAGAGAGAAGCAGAGGAATAATACATATTTAAATAAACCAGAAAGCTTTCAGACAGTGAACATTTGAATCATTTTTATACCTACAGCACAAGCTAAGGCCAAGAGTTCGATCTCTGGGAAAAGCCCCAGAGCAGTCTTTGATCATAAAAAATTCACTGTGCTATATCCTTCAAGTAAGTATAATTCCTCTGGTTCAGATCTCCTTGGATCTTGTGTACAGAAGCTCATTTTCTTTGATCTGCTGTATAAACACAGTTATACATATGGGGTTAAATACATTTAGGAGGAATTCCTGCATCCTGCTGGTATGGACATTTCTAAACCATTCCCTACAGAGGATTTGCTCATTAATACATTTCGCTTACTTAGTGTTCCACTGCATTGGCTTCAATAGGGGACAAAACACCCGACTTTTCTGATAGGATATTCCTAGAAGCTGAACGAGATGACACAGTGGGTTTTTTTCAAGCATACTCTCCAGGAGATGATATTTTAGGAAGACTGAGTGCAATGTGAAGCAAGGTGTGCAATATAAGTATGCCAGGCTGGAAGACTCCATTCACAAAGACTGGTGAAAATCAGCCCTGAAGTACAGCTTTCAGAGCGTTATATCTATGAACTTCATGCCTGCATGGATCCATACTCAGAGAAAAACAGAAAGCTAGCCAAATTTCAAAAATCTGGAAATCCCATAAAATTGCTGGAAAGTAAAAAAAGTATAAAGTAGCTGCAATTTGTTTGAGAATCCTGTCAAAAATCTGTGAACAAGTCTAGCCTGAATTTAGCAAGAGACATTTCATATGCCTGAAGGACCTAACAGCAGGCCTTAAAGTTTGGAAAATGTCTCAACATGCAGCTGCTCCATGGAGAGAAGCTGACAAGAGCAGCACTGCCCTGCTGAATGCCAAGTCCTGTGGAAAACCCAGGAGCTCAAACACAGTACTGATGGTTTCCAAATTCCTTTGAAAAATAAAATGAGCTCTTCTGAATTTCCCCTGCAGTGACAGGCAGCTCCGAAACCATAAATGATTGCTGATGTGGTAAGAAAGTCACAGTGATTTCATAAACATTAGAAGCATGGCTTGGGAAGGCATTTGGGAAGTAAGCTTTAGCACAAAGACCCTCCTGACTTCCTACCAGAGCATTTGTCTGCCAGTTCCCCACATGAAATTTAGTTATGCACTTTTCTAGCAATCCATTTTCTTGCGTCTGGAAGGACACTGCAATACAATACACACTCTGCTTTCACCACACCTGTGTGTCAATGTGTGCAAGAGCACAGCTATTCCTGACACACTCTCAAAAGGACAGAAGACATGAGAGCTAGACCAGTGTGCCACTTCTGTGTCTTTTCAGACTGGACATGTAATACAAAGGTACAAATGTGACCCAGTGATAATTGCTGAGGATGATGGGATATGTGTGGATAGTTTGACAAAGCAGAGGGAAATCTTGACTCCATTCCTTGCTCTGCTGTGGGTTTCCTACATTAACTTCTGCTAGGAAAATCCTGCGACAAGAAAAATCAGCTAGTGCCTTGCCTTTGACATCAGGAAATGTATGATATTATCTTTGGTATTATAGAAAATTCTTTTCTGTAGAATAGAGATTATAAACTGCTCCTCTGTTTCCCAAAGGTCTCCATAAACATCAAGAACTCAGATGCTGTGATTATACAGTCAGGCAAGGAAAATGTTACTACGGCCACTTCTTAAAACTTGACAGAATGAACGCTACACATTCAGGTATGTGTTTTTTAAATGAGCTTTTATCTTCTTTTTATTGCTTTGCCTATTGTAGTTCAGTAAATTTGTTTCTAGTGCTTTTTCCCCAAGTTATCCTCATGTGATGTGAAAGATATCACTAAAGAGAATGCCAGGCTGGAAACAGTCATCTGTTTTCTAGCTAAATCCTCCTACAAAGACAGCAACCAGAAACTGGGATGTATAGCAGCTGAAACCATAATGGTGCATGCAATGTTTAATTGTGCATATGTGATACACACTATTTAGCTTTCTCTTTGTTCCATGCAGCACAAAGAAATTCTCAGGAGGCTGAGAAGGGTCATATCTATGGCTGAATGAGAAAATAACATTAAAATTATCATTACAGGCCTTCCTCCCTCTGACTTAGCTGGGTGAACCCTAGAAGATTTAGGGTTCAGGTTCAGTTCAGATAAACATCCAAAAGTTCACAGGTTTACCCAAACTATCTGAATCTCTAGAGTCCTGAAATAAGCTGGAAATCTCCAGAACTGCCCTTCTTGAGGGATTTCCTGCACTTCCAGATTTGGACAAAAATCAGAAATGGAAAAAAAAACCCCACAACACGAACCAAGTATTGTAGAACCTCAGCACAACTCATTAAAGTTACACTCTGAAAGCCATCATCTACTCACATAGATTTATCAAGTGTTTTGATGATTTTTTTTTAATATCATCTTTTATGGCTGAATCAGAGCATATTTACTTTTTCACCTGACTTCCCTCAGCCTATTCTACTCATTTTTACCATCAGATTTTTGTGAGTGGAACCCAGAGCAGGTGGTGAAGGGAGGCTCTGTTCTTCTACACATCTAATGTACATCTACACGGTACATTTAGGTCTTGCAGAGAATAATGCAGATGGAATAATCTCCATCTAAAATAGTTATTAAAGCAGAAGCTAAGAGGTAAAGAGAAGAGACAGGGAGTATAGTGAAGTAGTTTACAAAGTACTGACATTGGTAACAGATATCCCTCCCACTGGCACATGAGCTGCTGGTTTCTCTCTTTGACACTGATATGGAAAAAACATCAGCAGCCACGCTATCAGCAAGAACATGACCCTCTGATCAGCTGTTGTTCACTCTCCCAGAGCAGACTTCCATCTCCCAAATTAACTGTGGCCAGTCATTTTCTCTGGTGTAAAAATGTGGTTTCAGTCACTTAAGACAAATGATCTGCATTGAATGAAGAGCACGTTGCTTTGTCATGCTTTCCGTCATCTCCTCCACTTGTAATGCCAGAGAGGAATTTGGGCACCCTTGCCACAAGCCTGGTTCTCCCGACCAGCTGTGCAGAGCCCTCTTCATCATAAAACACCCTCCTATTCACTCTGTGACGTGCTTGCCATTTGTACCAGGCCAATATGAAGTCATTTCTTAAGCTACCAAGTAGGGAAAAAACATATTTCATAATCTGGAACCACCATCTGAGTCTATCAAGGTCCTACAGAGTTCAGTATAAAAAAAGCTATAAGAAAAGGGCGATATAAAGAGTAATTCTTTCCCTGCTGTATCCATCCAGCTCCCAGGAAGGTACCAGCTCGGAGACTTCCTGAACTGAGGGTTTGCACCTGCACTGTCATGTTTGGTAGGTACTCAAAATCCCATCCTCCTATAATTTGCCTGATCCCGTTCTGAACCTGCTCCTGCTTTTTTCCAGGACAAGATATGCCAATGAGGCCCACAACTTCATTGCACTTCTTTTTGCTCGTTCGTAGTCCTTGTTTAGCGAGAAACAATGAATACAGAAATAGTTCCTTATTTACTTTCTCTATCCTTCATTCACCCTTCCAGCTTTTAAAGATAAAGATCATCTTTCCCCCACAGCCACTCTTTTCCAGCCTAGGAAATCCATCAAGCCCTTTGTCAGGTAGAAGTAATTCTGTATCATCCTTATGATCCACCTCCTTGCTTCTTTTTCCTCAAAATCCGTAGGATTTTTTAATTAAATGTTATCAGACTTTCACACAGAAGATCAGGTGTGAATGGTCTGAGGCAGGATGCTCTTGCGCTCTGCTTTGATTTCCATTCCCCTGCTACCAAATCTTAGCACTCTAGATGACTCTGCCATCATTTTGAAGTGACATTCTCCAAGATAGCCATAATGACACCTGAGGTGTTTCCCCCAGGTGGGAGTAGCTATTTCCTGCTAGTCATGGCATATGTATAATTTATGCTAGTTTCACCACTCTTCATTTATTAAGATTAGAAAATAATCTGAGAAAAGAGTTTCAGTCATTCAGCATCCTAACAATATCTACAATTCTCCAGGGTTGATTTTAGGTTTTTCTGAATAGTTTTGTCTCATTAGCAACTCTTGTCATTTTACAGCTTATCCCCATTTTTAGATCAGGAATAATTTGAATAACATGGAACAGATTTTTGTCAGTAACCTTCAACTCCTGTGGTTACCATTCCTTTTATTATGTAATTGTGATGTTCTAGATAATTGGGGAAACGTTTTCTGCATTGTTTTCACCCATTTTTTGGAGGCTTTCCACATCCATTCTCAGAAAAGCATGAAATACCTCCTAACTGACGTGAGTTACGAGTTAGAAAAGCAACACTTTTCTCCTTCCTACCTCTTGCTGGGTGTCCATCAATGCTATGATACACTTGCTCCTTAAAAGGGGGCCTGATATAGGAAGCTCAGCTTCTTATATAAATGTTGGGGATTTTTCTTGGTTTCTTCTTTTGTTTGAGTTTGGTTTTGGAGGGTTTTTCTTCAAATGAGTTTAGTGCTGATCCAAGCCGTGCCTCCTACCAGCACTGGCCCAAATGCCTGAAATTATCCAGCATCCCAGAAATGTTCTCAGGTTTTTTTTCCTGTCTCTCTTCCTGCACAACAAACCTAGAGCCTGCTAAAATTCCACACCCTCCAGAAAAAGCCTCCCAGTCAATCAGGCAGCTGAAGCTCACGTTTGCTGCACCATTCCAGGGAAATGTGCCTCATGGGGTCTGTGCAGCCACTGATGAAAGGCAGCAGGGTTAAGCATGAAATCCCCTGTGGCTGTGGCAGCAGGTTGGAGTCCTGTCGCGGTGTGTCGATGCTGGGGGAAGAGGAGGGGCACACCCCACAGGAATAGCCAGGCACACACGGGACATCTTCTCACCAGATGGTGCATCAGAGCCGCTGGAGCTCAGCTCTGAACTGAACTAAGAACTGAGGGCCACACTCAGTCACAGCATCAGTTCCCCCCAAACCAGATGTCGGTGAGACACCATGAAAATTGCATTCAGTGCAAGCCCAAAGCCAGGCTGAGGGTGGCCACTGCCCAAGCCTCATGGACCATCTCTGTCAGCACAAGTTTTCTCCAGCCCCTTTGTTCTGGGCCATCATGCCCTGACAGCCCCCTCTATTCTGCATGGCAAACCTGGAACCAGCACTCCTGCAGCAGAGCATGGTTGCTAACCAGGTAGAGAAAACAGCCTGAAACAGAGCAGGAAATTGTCTGTAGGATTTACTCAAAGTTTCCCAAAGCACCCAGCTACCTTAACTTTTCCTAGCAGATCATCATACTGACCGAGATATCCTACGTGCTGAAATCCCAGAGGTGTACCTGGCTAAGAGCAAACTGGCAGCAGGCGTCTCAATGGATAATCTTAGTTGGCATATGGAAAACATGGATAAATCTGTGAAGCCTTCAAAAGCCTCTGGATAGCATTTTCAGTAGGTGAATGGAGAGAAATGAAAACAAACCCAGGCCAAGTTTCGTGGCAGCCCCACATCTTTGCCTCTGGATCGCCTTCAGTGCAATACAATGATTTTAGAGCGGTGAAGTCCATAAGGCTCCAAAGAAGCAATAATTATTTAATTTATTTGGGTAAAAACTGAGGCCAGCAGCCTACCTGTAATGTTATTTGCCAAGCAATGGTAACATAGTAGTACAGATTTCTATATCCTGGGCATTGACTCAGTGTCAAATATTTAATGAAAAAAACCCAAGAAAAATATAAAGTAGCTGATCCAAGGACTGGCAGTGACTATTCTCAAGGATTCAATCCCTCTCTTCCCTCCAGTCCCCTCCTCTCACTTCACTCCAACTTTCCCCTCCCTCTCTGCCTTTCTCACTTGGAAGATGTTATTGTTTAACATGGCACATTCCCAAGCTGCTAGACCAGGACAGTAAAATTATTCACTGACTTTACTGTACTCTTCTACCAGTCACTCATTTTTTAAGCTTTCAGCTCTCCTTCCCTCCACCCCCACGTTCTCCATTCCCCAATGAAATTTGCTTTTTCCCTTCTCTCCCTCCCTTTTTGCTAGGCAGAATCTGGAAAAAAGAAATCAAGGCCAAACTCAACAAAACTACTGCTGCGTAAGAGCAGTCCTTTTTCACACACAGATGGTCAGTCAGAAGAATGAGCGCTTTATGAGACAGACATCGTGCTGGTCTTTGCAATCCTGTTCCTCCGGACCTCAGCAGGAGTTTTTCATCACCTAAGTGGATAATAACTCTGTCAGACACCTCATACACGCAGGTATTAATAAAAAAAGAAAATACCGCAGTGACTGATTTTACAAGAAACTGGGAATCTTAAGGTGATGGTTAAAAACGCGCACGATGATTACGCACAACCAATAGCTGTGTCAACAGGGGTTTATGGCAGGTTGCTAATCAGCAGGGAATGCACTTATGTATACAGCCATGGTTTTGCACTTTATGGACAACATTTCCGTGGCCAAAGTCCGTGTCCTGTTGCACGGCCATAAACATGCACACATTGTGTGCTTGTAAACAACCAAGTGCCCATAGGCTTCTCCGTGTTTGCATATGGAGACCCCGTTTTCATGGGTAACAACAGCTTACAGCACCACTGTTGGATGCACCACAAGGTGCCAGCAGGTACTCATGTCTTTATTTCTCACTTTTGGCCTAATCTACAAATGGGCCTAAACATACTATCGTAAAGGAAATTTTCATTTTCTCCAAACTGAAATTTGATGACAAAGAAGGTGGATTCCTGTCATTGTTAATCAGATTCCAAACCCTCAGTTTTCTTGTGATAGTTCCAGACTATCAAGACCACATCTGAAGGGCACAGACAGCACCTGCATTGGCTAACCCAAAAACACTGCTGCCTTTGTTAAAAATGGAAAAATATTTTCAGAATTTCTACATTTCCCTACAACAAAAGAAGCAACACTAAAGAAAATCACTGCAGGAAGCTTGAAGTAGGAGCTTTGTTCTAATAGTTATCTTTCTTCCACAAATGGAAGTTCATAACACTTTTGTAACCCAGCATTTTCAAATTCAAATAGAATGAAATTATGCATGAACTCTTGCACTCTTGCTTCATTAGTCATTCCTGTCATTAGTCAGATGAGAAGGGGCAGCAGTTAATGCTTCTGCTCATGACAGGAGTTCTCACAATAACACATTTGAGGGCTATTCTCACATTAAAGTTAAAAGAATGCCCTCTGTATTTAATCTGATTCAATAAAGGAAGAGAAATGATGTCACCTTGGAAGCTTTAAGATGGTTCTGCTCCCAAACAGAAGTTGATGTGTGACATCCTTTTGTCACCAGCAGACCATTGCTTACGAAGCACTGAGCAGTTATGGTGCATGTGGAAGTACAAATCCCTGCTAAGGACCTGTTCTTTCCACAGGTTAAGCAGCACCCAGTCTTCAAACCTCCATCTCCATTTTTCCTTGAACACAGTGGTAAGAAATACCCTCTTTCCCTACTCTGACTACCCAATTTCTCCTGTTCCTCCCTTCTCCAGTCTCTGTTTCAGAACCATTTCTTTGCACTACTGAAATTTCTGAAAAATAAACACCATGAACAACATCACACTGATGATTTGTACTCTCCCCTGGGTGCAAAATTAATTCAGGATTTTGTTCAGGAGCTGCCAAAGATCAGCATATTACTTATCATTAACGGACAAAGCTACGAGTGAAGATTGCCAAGAAATGGGCTTTGCTGTGCCCACCTGGGTTTGGTGCTGTCAAGCCTTCAGCTTCATTTTCCAAACGTAATGAAACAAATTAAGTCAGCCTTTTCAGCATCAATCTCATCCATCATAAATTAATTTTTAGGGGCATTTTCCCATGGATTCAATCCAACTGACCTGAATTCCATGCTTCTCTTTTACACCAATCATAAAAATTATCAATAAATGTTCAAAATGAGATCTCATACATACAGAGCATAGAATAGGATTTAGAAAAGGAAGGCTTAAAGTGTTTACAGGCTGGGAAAAAATGTTTAAATAGCAAGCCTCTGAAAGCAAAGTTATTTGGTACAAATTTACATTTACACAGTGCAAATAGATTAGGTATTTACTCTGAATGCACAAAAATCACATATACTCCTCTTTTCAATCAGTCTTTTCAAACCTGTAAACACTGTTTTTTAATTGTTATTAATGACAAGTGTTCAAACTTCACCACATCAGCAAAACTTTTATTGAAGTGGGTGAGAGGAAAGGAGAAACTTACCGTAAAGACAGGCTTTTCAGCAACACATATCTCAGTGACTCCCAAAAGCCTCTCTGGCATGGATGGTGCTGACCTCTGTGAAACAGATGGTAGGATTGGGCTGGGGAGGAAGTTTGCAGGCCAGTCCCTAAAGCATGCAAATAAAGTTTTTAACTGAGGATCTTAAATGGGGTAAGAAAAAAAAAATAAAAACCAACCAACCAAACAAACAAAAGCTTCTACAGGAAAATACATGGAGGAAAGGAAACGTGTATTTCAATGTATATTCTCCCTTTCTTTCTCTGGATGCCTTAGTCTGACAATCTGAGTCTCTTCTCCTAAGAGCATCAGCTGCAATGATTATCACAGAAGCAATTTTTTGATGGCTAAAGTGGAGGAAAGTCTAAAAACAGAAAGGGTGGTGCATCCTCAATCTCCCACGTTTATCAAGCCAGCTTTGGAGAATTTTATAATGCCACATGGGCTCCAGATTATTTAACAGAGGCTTCTGTGTTTTCTTTGAGAATTTCACTTTTCCCAGGTTGGGTTTCAAGATGTTTCCATCTTAGCATGAAAATAAGGGAGAGTATAAACCAACCCTGAAGTGCTCTGGCAACCTTGTGCAAGTCAGAAATGTACGTGTGTGAACGATCTGACAGGGGCTGGAACTGCCGGCTCGTAAAACCAACCAAGAGACTTCAGTGCTCTCAGTGGAGGCAGGATTGATCCCCAGCAATCCAGGATTATTAGGGCTGTATTTTTATAAGCAGAACAGAGAATGTATTTCAGCTGGATTTTAACTCAAGAAAACTCTTCTGATTGTAATGGCATTACTACCTTTCTAGTTCCCCCTGAGCTCCCTCCCCACTTAGTTCCCCCTGCCAGCAACTCCCCACCTTGTCCTCCAGCACACAAAGGTCTTTCTCCATCTCAGCCTCAGTCACATAAATTGCTCTGAAAGGCAGAATCCCCAGGTTCTCACGAAGCTCCTGCTGAAATTAATGAGACTTGGCACCAGATCATCTTATAGAGAATGATTTGCAAGAGCAACACCTTACTTACTATTGGAGACAACACAAAAATCACTTCTCCACCGACAGTTTTCATCCTCAGCTCTAACTTTTACCCAAGTCAGGAATATTTTTTGCTTTTCATGACTTAACAGTTACTAATACTGCTGTGAGAACATACCAGCTGACTTTATATTATTTAGAAAGAGGAGAGAGAGCAAAGATAATAGTTTCATTATAAGTCTTAAGTCTCTGTAAATCTCTCTGCATCGAACCATTCCTGATCTCCCAAGAGGGACTCTCCAAACACTGAAGCCATGCCTATTTGGCAAGAGCTACAGACAGGGATTTCATTTTTAGTCTCCTTCATCTCTACAGAGGGCAAAAATCTTGGATAGAAAACTTTGGCCCAGAAGCCTTTTTCTTTACTTGCAGCAGCTAGAGGCACAATGACAGTTTTAATAGAGCTCTGAAATTACTATATTGCTACTTTTTATGACTATTTCTTGGAGCAATAAAGTGGCAGAGGCAATGATGTTGAATCACTAACTTCTCTGCAGTGAAGAAGAGAGCATAATAAGTACATAAAGTTATTTTCATTCAAAGACCCAATGCATTTCTAGCTCCCAGAAAAAACCGTATAAATCCTTTCTCACCCGTGTGTTCCCCTAGTCAACATCAGGAAGTCGCCCAGATACTTGGGGAGTAATTTCAGATGACACTTTGACTTCTATTTTATTATATTCCTGAAACTGTTGCTCAGAGTGCCTGTGACAGAGCCCATCAATGCTCCCTGGAGCACCCAAGGATCTCGTGCTCTCAAGGGAAGTGCAGCAGAAATGGGCATCTTCACAGCTTGGCTTCTCCCACCTGTGCAAGTCCACTGCAGCTCCCTCCTGAATCACATCAAGAGGATGAATCAGGTCCCAGGTGGGATAAATTGCCCCCTCTCTCTTCAGTGACCTCAGAAAGGGTCAATGCTCCTAATTTAGGAACTTTAATTTGATGAAAAAAGCAGAACAGGATGTTCTGCTCACCCAAGTAGTTTTTCTAATGGCATGGAACTTAAAGTGAATACCTTTTCACCACAAATCTTTATAAAAGTGCAGACTGAGATTGGGAGACCCACACAAGGGCTGCAGCGTAAAACTCAAGTTGCACTGAAGGAAACTGATAGAGGTTTTTACCGAAGCTTTCAATGGCATTGAATTTCTCCTACTCCTGCCAAAGAGCAAGGTTTATTAGCATGAGATGCCCCTATCTATTCACTAGAATACTTATTACCTTCTCTTTTAGTGTATCCAGAATCGCTATCTAAGCCAGTCCCAGCTGAATACATGATTCTCATTAACCAAAACCAAACAAATTTCCTCTCCAGTTCAGCTCTTGGTACAGCTGTAGCTGTGACGTGGTTCTGTGTTATGCTGTTCTCTACTAAGGCACGTCAAAAACGCAAACCAAAAGGGAAAACTATTTCATTTCCAAAATAAATACATGGCTTTGATCAGTACTAATACATGAAAGGCAGGTATTTAAAATTAAGGGACATGTGGGAAATTGGTTCCTCACGAAGCTTCAATTAGCTTTCAAATTATCTCTCACACAGTGTGTACAAATACTCCTAACCAAACTTCACTGAAAAATGGATTCTCAATACGTTTATTTACCTAATAGTTAACACAAGGATAACAACACACATGCAAATTTAAAATAAAAACATATGTGGGGATCTTTTGCCCCAAATAAGAATTTGAAACAGATGTGCTCTTTTAACTGTATTTCTTCACCCAGTTCTTTTCTCTTCACTGTTTGTATCTTTAATGTAGTTTTTTTTCAAAGGTACATAATAATTTATTCCCCCTTTTATCTGACAAGCATTGCTTTCAAATAACATATTCTATCTTTATTTCTTGCTGGCATAACTCATCCATATCAATTGGTGTTTTACACAAAGGGAGCTGACTGCAGTTCAACTATAAGCTGGGATACTATTTTCATTAGAATTGTATTTAAAAATCAACATAACAATGCTGTAGGATGAAAACATTATAATATTCAACATTGTTTCTGCAAGTTTTGTATTCTTAAATCTTCCATTAAACCCATGTTTTTATTGGATGCTTCCATTCTACTTCTCTCCACATGTTTTCAATAGCAGTGCCTAATGTTTAGAGGGATAAATTAGCTGCAGCAGATTTTCAGTCCCTGAACCAGAAAATATTGGAAAATATATCTGATGTCTCTTTTTTGCCTCAAAACTTTAATTGTAGCTTTTGCAGAAAAGCATTGAAAATTCAGTAAAGCAAAATTCCTGGGAATAGGGAAACACAGGAGTCACCTCTCTACCCAATGGACCAAATCTGAACATCTTCTGCAAGATTCATATTTCAGGGTAAGCTCACCTACACTGTAAGTTAGGAAATGTTCCCAAATTTCTCCTGGACCTAAATGGCAGGGTGTGGGTAGCCAGGGAATGCTGGGACTCTGGGAGGAGGAGGTCCAGGGATAGTCACCACAAGGCTCTTCTGACTCCAACATTGCTGCTGAGCACCTCAAAACTGAAGATCATTGGTAGAGCTCCATAATCGAATCAGTAATTACAATTTTGTGTTAATTGGCAATAAATCAATAGAAGCAAAATTCCCCAAGTCAAGCTATTTTACCCATGACAAACTTAATGTTCAGGAAAATCTTTATCTGTCCTTTTCCAGTGTTTTCCTTGAGCCTTTCCAGTGTACTTGTTGCATGACAGGACCTTCAGCTGCAGACATCCTTCACCACTGAACCCTGCCACATCCACCATGAGTAATCTAACCATGGCTGAAGAAAAAGTGTCTTCATGTGACAAAAGGCCTTTTCTTTTTCTTTTTTAACACCCTTTCTTAAAATCTTCCAGATATCAGAACTTGGAGTCGACTTCTTAGTATATTCAAATATAATAATATACTTAGCATATTAGTGTATTTTAAGCTAGCTAGGTACTGCTATCTTCAAAATACAATATCCAAAAGCATTTTACTGTGTAGTATGAAAGAAGATATTACCTTGCTAATAGCTGAGAAAAAATGACATTTCCAGCACCCAGGAAATGTCAATGCTTCATATAGTTGAGACTTTATAAGCAAAAATATTTCCCAAAAAAATTAAATTCTGATTTCTTAAAGATCATTTCATCAAATAAGGCAAAATTCTTCAAGGTGGATGTCAAAAGATGTATTTCTGGCCCAAATTCTAAAGCTTATGGCTTTTTCAGGTATCTGATTCTAAGCATGTGGCTACAAATACTTTTTTTATCTTTTTAATACAGAAGGCTTAAAATATAAATGAAAAAGGGTACTTTTTTCCTTTTCATTACTCTGAAAAATGCTAGAATATGGTGCTGTATTTTTTGTCTAAGCAAACTCATTCTGCTTGATGCAGACATCTGACAAAATTTAATGCTGACATTCAAAGTCTGGCAAAGCCAAAGTGACTAAAAAGGGAGTCTTGTTTTATGGTGTCTTGTAAGAATAGTTTTATGAAAATGGAGAGAAGAGACAGGCAAATTCAATAACTGGGGAACTTACTAGGACCATTATTAACTGGGATACCAAAGAGTAAATTAGAGTATTCTGGGAGATTTGGCACCCTTGAATAAGTGGAGTTTCACAACAATGAGACAGAAGAGGAAAAAGGTATTGCCTTTTCCCTGCAGACCTGGCACCTCTCACTGAAGTTCACAATAGAAAACCAAGTTGCAATGGCCCTACACCAATAGAAAAACCTATAAAGACTGAGACAGGGAGATGGCACTACAAAAATTACAATCAGACTCGGGAACAAGACTGAGTGAATTGCATGCTGGCGTCTAATAAGCAAATCAAAACAATCAGCAGAGAAATTTAAGCAGCTTTTGAACATTGACCATTGGAAGCTGAGAGCAGCAGCAAGTCTCCGAGATTTTTCTTTTTTTTTAAAGTGAACTCAAGCAAAGCTAGTAAAACTTGGCAATTGTTAACATACCACCATAACTACAGGTTTAATAATGTCCCATAAACTTTTAAGAATTTGAAATTCATTCCTTCAGAGCAGCTTATGCATTCATTTTGCAACACACCCATTTTCACACTCAAAGACATCAGAAAAGCAGATTAAAGTTTATTTTTCTTTTGATAAAGAAGTTAAGCAGATTTTGGCAGCTTGCCATCAATTTGACCCCATCTCCCAACTTCCCCCCTGCCCAAATACTATAAATTAATCTTACACTGGTTGAGAGAAAAAAAAAAAAAAAAACCTGAAGAACTTCCAGCGTTCAAGTCCTTTGGCTGAACCTCTCAGGGGCATATCCCATGGTGACAATCGTTAGTCTTGACTATCCCAGCTGGCCTCTTCCCCAAAACTATGCCTATAGCCCAAATTTCCATTTTCTCTCAGTCTCAAGGTTTACCATGATCCAATTTCTTACTCATATTCTCCAGAAATACCTACCATGACACTCTTCATCTGGACCTGCTGCTGGTCTCACACAAGGACATTTGCAGAGTTACCTCACTCAGCTGAAGTCAGTCCGGGTTTCCACAAGGAAGTGTAAGAGCAGAGTATGGGCCTATAAAGTTGGCCCCACAAATCAGCAACTAAATCCAGGAATCATTCAGGGAGGAAAAAGTTTTAATTGAGTTTGACTGCAAGGCAAATTAGATGAAGGTTTTTTTATAACTTGTCTGCCTAGCAATGAATATACAAAAGAGTGAACAAATAATACAAGGGCACTTCCCACCTTCCAGACCTGTGAGTGAAGTCTACAGAGGTTACCCTAGGCTAGATTTTAACATAATGCTAAACACTGATATCCCAATCTTCCTTTGGAAAATTTAACCACTTTTTTTCTGCTAATAACTCTGCAGTAGTTTCCTACAGCTAAATCCCCAGCTTCTTCACTTAGATGAGCACCCAACTGAAATGATTTTTCAGGACAGACCAAAAATGGAGGAAAATTTCAGAGTTTCTAATGAGTCTAAATTTCATGAAACAGAAAGCTGGTTGTTACATCACTCTATGAAAAAATATTTATATTGGCTCTGGCTTTAAGGTTACATTTCTCAGTTCATGCAAGTGGCAGGAAACATGCAGAATCTAATCAAGAGATAGTCCACAAGGCTTGTTAAATGAAATGTTAAATAAAGAGTTCTTATGAAAACAAAAAGATGCAGCTCAGGAAATGAACTTGGTCATCTCACAACTCTCTGTTGTTCCACAGCCAAGCATTGGCTAAACATTAGATTATCATTGTAAACAGTACACAGGGAAAAAATTGTTATCAGGATTTACCCTAAAAGTCTGAAGAGCACCTAAGTGAATTATGAGCCTCAGCTTTAATTTTGAATCTGACTTAAGAGACTAACTCAGATCTTAATGAAAACCAGGGAATGTATGTTTTCAAGTAATGCACTTATAAATAATTTACTTAAAATGTAAAATACAGTTTTATGCACAAGCCAGAAAAACCTGCAAGAAAATGTATTTACAAAATGTGAGCTCAAGAAAATCCTTTCACATAGAAGAGTCCTTCTTTCAGAAGGAAACTCTTTATTTTTCAGTGCAGAAGGTCGGTGTTATTAGAAAATAAATAACATGAAAGAGGCGGAAGAGGACAGGGGAAATTACTCTGCAGAAGAAAAACAAAGAACAGCCGTCACAAACTTCTCATGAACTCCTGAACTACCAAGTTAACCAAGGTAATCTATTGCTCTCCTCCATACTTCTAGTCCAGCCCTTCTTTCATCTCTTTGGCCTCCATGCTGTCACTTGTGTGCATTGGTAAGGCTGAGCGATGTATTAGCACAGTGAACGTGATCTGAGTTTCCAGTGGGGCTCTCAGCCTGGTACACATCAGCCACAGACAAAGCATTTTTTCAGATTTTGCAACTGTGACAGCAATGTCTAGTATTAATATCGATGCCTCTGTTTTTATTTGACAGCATGACTGCATTTACATTTCGGGGAAACCCTGTACAAAGGGATGGCTTTGGAGCTTGGCTCCCGTATGCGCTCTTAGCTCGTAACACGGTGAAATTAATAGCCATTTTTATTTCATCTGGCAGGGAGTTTTGCAGTCAATGTAGGATTGCATCTCCTGTGACCACAGGGTTTCTCAGATTTCCCAACAGTTTAATTGCTCTGTGCTACGTGAGGTTGCATTTTCCGAGAGAAGGAGCTATCTCGTACAGCCAGGGCTCTGCAAAGCATTCCTGAAACACTGCTTTTGTTCAGTGGCTAGTAGGAAAAGAAAATCAGTAAAATTTTGGCAGGTAAAGAACAACAATCAAATAAAGATCTCATGCTTAAAAATTACTATCAGATAAACTGATGAAGGAAAAGAAGTTTAAAGCAAAAACTTGACTATGGAATGATTTGCTTGAGTACCTTCATTTCTGACATTAAAATTCTATAACCCCTTGATTTCTAGAAGGGGAAAGGAGGGGAAGGGAAAAAAGAAAAAGACAACCAAATGAGTTGGATGTCTGGACAATCAATGAAACATGGACAATCAATGAAAATACTTGGTTTGTTTTTACTTTCCTTTCTTCCTGAATGAATTAATGAAACTCTTGAACTCTGGCCTCTTTTTCAGGCTAGAGCAGCAAGGAGACTGCCTGACAATATCCCCCACAACCCACAGCAATGCTGATGGGAGATTTTAATGTGAGAACACTGTGTGATCATTTGGCATTGCATTCCCTAGAGGGAATATGGTAAACAGTGTGTAGACTAAGTTTAGCTAGATTTGGACATTAAGACACAATACTTGGTGCCTTGATAGAAAAGATCAAGAGAGGTCAATCTATATGTGGTTTTCTTTCTAGGTTTATAATGGTTTTGCCTTTCTCATTCCTTTTTCCTTTTCTTTTTATGCCATTATTGTTGCATAGCAGACAACCATTCCATTTTTCTTAGTGATGCTGGTTATACAATATAGAAAGTTTGTGTCAGGAGAATAATCAGGATTCTCAGAAGTACTCAAAGTCCTTCCAGCATGCCTCATAGTGGATTTCAAGTCTGATGAAAAGTCAGGCCCTGTGATACAGTTTTCCTCCAGCTTCAAAATCAAACAAAAAAAAATCCTGCCATAGGAAAACCAAAACTTCAAGTCTGAAACAAGAGTTTTCTTGGATTTTCTAGTTTTACATGAAATGCCACTATTCAGTAGGTATCCTCAGCACTGCACCAGCTAATAACAACACAGCTATAGTTGTCTGCAGCCACTGCCTTGCAGACAATAAAAAGACTCCCTTTTAAAGAGCAGTGCCAACAACAGCTTCAGGTCATTTCCCCACTGGCTTTTCCTGTCTGGAATGCCTTTCAGAGTTTTGGCTCTGTTGACACTGCAGGTTAAATGAAACAAAAAATCCAAACAGAAGCCACAAAACTCAGCAACTCAGTCTTTTTGATCTACCTAAGTGTTTTTAAGCCTGCTCATCACCATGGGATCCAAGTGCCCCTTTTCACATTTCAGTGTTTCCAAAAGGATCAAGTCATGGTAAGACCATAATACCTGAGTGGCTGTTTTAAGAAAAAATTGCTTTAGAGAAGAAACAAGTCCTCTTCCCTAGAAAAATACCCTGAACAAGACAAATTAGAGGTAGAATAGGAGAGCAAGTAAAAGGGCAGTTCTTTCTTGGCAAAACTATTAGTAGAGTTGGCAACATATGGAGTTGTAAAGAGTTGGAAGAAAATGCTTTCCTCTAACCTTTAAGTGCAAAGAGGTCACAGTTCTTTCAAAGAGCTTCCCTTGGGATAATGTGAATATGGATCGTCCCATACTTCGTGGATTGAATAACCATCTGAAAGGAGAATAATTTGAGATAAA
This sequence comes from Pardalotus punctatus, assembly GCA_013400915.1. Taxonomy (NCBI): domain Eukaryota; kingdom Metazoa; phylum Chordata; class Aves; order Passeriformes; family Pardalotidae; genus Pardalotus; species Pardalotus punctatus. The sequence goes on from VZTX01011487.1 coordinate 60,195, forward strand.
CTGAGATTAGTTTCTTGCATTGACATCTGCTTGGAAAATCTAGTGCAAGGGTCATTTGGCTTGCTATGTTAATGATAATACTGCCAACAACCACTATCAAAACACAAAGAAATTTGTAAAGATCTGGCACATTACATCCTGCTTAATAAATTCAAATATTTGAACATGACAGCATATTGTAATGTAGTAATATAATATAGTAAATTTGCAGAGCCAGATTCAACCCATAAGGAGACCCAACACGGATTTCAATACCCATGCTTACTGCATTCCAAATGAACTATTTGGATACATACTTAGCTGAATACATACTAACAGCACTGTATGTGGAATGAAGAAAAGTTGTGCTCCTTTTTTCTCTGTATTATATGCAATCAGGGGGGAAATGTATGTTTTCATACATATTTGCCTCTATATTTTTGCAATAAGAAAATTATACATTTAACGGCAAGATTAGCTGTTAAGAACACTTGGCTGGCATGCTTTAGTTAACATGAGTTAACAAAAGCATAGGCATTCTAAAAGAGGTACAGTAACATTTTTGATGAAAGGAAAGCAGTCAAATCAAAGAAAAGATCTGCGTGAGTCACCCAACACAGACAAATCAGTCAGAGGACAATGAAGAAAGGGACAGGATAAGGACCATGCATCAGCCTGGGAGAGGAAGTCAGTACTGCTTTCTTGATTCCCCCCAGGCAATGGAGAGACTGCTCACCCACCAGAGTGTCTGAAAAACAGCTCCCTGGCTGTCTTACGTTGTTACTTGGGGAGTCAAAATGAGCACCCAGGATAAAAATCCTCATTCCGGAAGTTCCATTGGCAAAGTTTCATCATGCGTCTTCCCAGAAAGAGGAAAGTTTTCAATTATCAGAGATTAGTCATGGTATTTCCTCTGGGATAGGCTAACCAGCACTGTCATCTTTTCCCTCCTGCAGAACACCTGATGAGAAGACTATGGACAGAGCAGGAATGCATCTGGAAGGGCCACAGGCCAGGCATGACATTGGGCAATCCCTATGCTTCCTCAACACAAAAATGGAGCGGCATAAAAGAAATGGCCATGGACTAACAATTCCTGTTCTTGTTCCAAAAATGGAGCTGTGTGGAGAGACAAAGTTTTCTGTAACAACTAATTCCCCTGTCACTAGCAAACGTGGGAGGAGTGACCCAATGTTATTTTGTTATCCAAGACACAAGCAATACCTCTTGGGCCACATAGAGAGAGCTGGTGGAGGCGGAGGGGGAAGCTGGGCCGTGTGGAGAGATAGCTCGCTAATCCTGTCAGGAGAAAAAGTGTTTCGCATCACTCAACGGCATCTCCACAGGGCAGCTACAGGAGAAGTGCTGACAGCCCCTGAAAGGAATCACAATCAGACGTCCTCCAGCAGGAAGAGGTCGGCTTTGACATGAAGCTTGTAGGGTTGGGGAGATGAAAGTTTGCGGGAGGGACACCTGGGCTCCATGTAGGATTTCACCTTCCTCTGCCCCACTAGCAGTCCTGCCTGCTTCCAGCTAGCCTGTCCTTTCTGACTCCTTCACTAAGCAGTTCTGTAGCTCTATCATTCCCCAGCTTTTGAGATTTAAACTTGCCAACCCTGCTGCCAAAAGTAAAGACAGGAATAGCATCAGACTTGAAAGCAATTTCAACATAAGAGCTGTAGAGGAAGACCAGGGATTCTTGCCACATGGGACACAGGGTACCCACCATACCTCAGCACACACTGATATGTACATTTCGCAACCAATTTTACTGACTTACCCTGCTTTTCTTTAGAAAATGTTTAGTCAGGTTCTTTCAGTCAGTGGTGTCCTTGAACGATTCTCAGCAGGAGAAGCAGTGCATAAGTGTAGGCAGAGAGGTGAAACAGCTACAGAAGGGATGAAGTCACCCAAGACATCAAAAGGATTAAATAAGACAGCACTTTAATCACATCATAAATGTCTGTATTGGCGCAGAGTTACCACCTCCAAGATCCAAATCAGAAATCATACAAGATAAATGTAATCTATGTTCTACCTGAGAGCCACAAATGCTCACTGAGCTCATGGGATTCATCATCCCCTCACCATGACAGAGCGCTCCGACGGACAGGGTGTTCAGCTGTGGCCAAGGACCTAAATCTTCCTCCCAGAAGACACCTCATGTTTTTAAAACACAAAGGTGTCTGGGTTACAGATGGGCATTGGGGTTTTTACACAAGGTGTTCCTAACTGCCTAGGAGGATTATACAGCACTTTCACAGCAGCACACTGCCTACTTTCTGCCATTCCCTCTGTGGCAGCAGCCACACATCCCTCTCAGAGACTCTTGTCCTTCTCTTCTAGGCCCTCAGAAACCCTTGAAACAGACAATAAGTCTTGCCTCAAAAAGCAAGTGAAAACTGGTTTTTTTCTGATACTTGACATCGTATAGGGCAGCCCCTCGTCCTTCAGTGGGGAATAAAATTCAGAGGTCTGGCTGCTCCTTTGCTTCAGCTGCACTTCAACATCACATTTTCCCTGCTTTGGTGGATTAAGGCTGAAAGGCTTTACAGGAGATATGTCTGTTACAGGGATGTAAACAATGAATAATAATAGGAAAGAGAAAGAAAGATTGATTTATTGAAGACTATTCACTTCTATAAAGTAAATAACTGAACTTTCAATTTAAGTGGACATTTTTACTGCCAAATAAATCTCCTTACACAGATATGAGAAAAGACTTCATGTAGTACACAGAAAAGGAAAAGTTAGAGAAATTCAGATAGCATCAGCGAGCAGACAGGGCCAGACTCTTGATAGATGCTGCTGGTTTAGACCAACCTAGGATTGTTTATATACTCACCTGCCATTGAATGACAATGCTGTGCAGTAAGATATAGCAGACATAAACAAATTGCTGTTGAGTAAGGGGAAAACAGCCATATGCCAATCCAGCAGCCTTCACATCGTGAAAACTGCAAAGACCTTGATATTTGCTTTGCCCAAATATGGACCACCAAGACTTTTGAGATAAGCTCCTAAAGTTAGGTACTGCATTTATTTTTATGCTTTTAAAATGTCTTACTTTGAAAAACATTTGAGTAGCCAGCAGTTCCCCTGGACCACAAAGAGAAGTGGCAACTTTCAACACTAGATCATTGATGCACCTTTGTGGATTCTGATGGAGATGGGTCAGTGGTCTGATATGCACATCCGCAACCAGAATTCAGGAATGCTCAGTCTTGGCCAGTACCTGCCTTGTTGTGAAAGTTCTCCCAAAGCATCAGAAGTCAAATTGTGGTTACTGGACAGGGAACCCCTCTGTAAATCAGAACAGACTGATAGATCTGACGGGCCACCACAAGAACAATATTTATTACCTGGTTTATTACATGAATCGGGTGCTATATTTGGACACATCCAGCTTCTAGTGAAGATGAATGTGACCTGAGTTCCGTATCACTTCTGAGAAATGTTCAGGCCAAAACCTCAGGTTTTAATATCCTTTGCTGATTTCTGCTCTGCAGTTCCTGTACAGTGCAGTGGTAGAAATAACACAATTTTCTCAGTCTACATATATTATTTCAACAACCTAGAGAATTTAAAATCCACCCTCCTTAATTTTCACCAGCTACCCCCTCTAACTGTCCTTTTCCAATGAACCAAACCTTATTTCTTTTTGATCTCATTTCCCCCAAAGTCAAAGTACAGTTGACACTCCCTGAAGTAACATAACAGATATGGTTATATTTAAAACATGTGAACTCAGGAGAGATTTGGAAAGTTTTATGTAGGTGAAATAATTGAATTCACACACCACTGACTTTTATCTCAGAGGATGGCCACACAAAATGCTAAGCATGATTCCTAAGTGGTGAGATACTACTGCACTCATTAGATTTCCATCTGATCTGATGGACAGTCCTGAAAATTTTATGGAATGTGATATATCCCTCAGGCTTAGAGGGAACTCTGACAGGTCGTAATTTTAAAGCTCCAGAACATGAATTTTTGTGAGAGATTTGCAAATCTAAAAAAAATTGTGTAAGAACAAAACCAGAGAATAAGACAACTGTGGGAGAGAAGCAGGGAGAAGAAAAAAATACATCCTGTATATTTTTCTTTATTTGTTTTACTGTTGTACTTCACTTTATTTTCGATTAGTCTACCTCTGAGGCTTCTTCTATTTGTTTCCTTAAAAATTAGTAATCCTTACTTTAACAGTAAAGAGCTGGTTAAGATTATTCTTCATCCAGGTGCAAATACAATGGATCATCCAAAATACATAGTAGACTGTTTTAGTCGTGGCTGGTGAATTTCAAGAGCTCCCCCTGTTTTGTGACCACATACAAGAAACTCACATTTCTGTAGCCAAATCAAGCAGATTGAAAACTTTTCTCTAGACTTGAAGCAGGCTTTCAAGTCAGACACTCAGAATGATGAAATTAAAATGCAATAAGACATTAGTTCACTGAGTTCATGTACCAGCAAAAATCTGTTTTGAGATTTGAAACTGAAGTTAAAAGCACAATAAAGATACAAATTCCTGCTAATCTGAAACTTTCTCTTTCTCACCTTGTCATAAAAGCCCTTTGTGCCTGTAGCCACAGTCCCTTATCTATCCTCCAGACTCTGCCAAAAGGAAGCTGACACCTCATCAGAAGATATCTGGGGAGAATGGTACTGCCTGAATCCTGCCTCTATCTTCAGAATGATATTTTAGTCTATAAGGGATGGCAAAGGATTTCCACAGGCAGATGAATCATCAGAAAATGTAAGCGAACAGCTCATAAAGAACATGTCCTCCTCATAACCAGCTAGTAGGTTTTGAGTTTCGTGTTCTGACTTTCAAAAAATTAAAAATTCAGCTGTGACCATATCTTTGCCTAATGCCTCTGAATTTCATTTCCCTAACTGCTACCCTGGAATTAGAACTGACTTAGTAATTATTATAAATGCAAATAGGTCTTTTTTGTTCACTGCCAATGCTACTCTGGTAGTTGCTGCAGTAGTTGCATAACTTTACAGTATTAAATGTTAGCTATTTCTCTTAGCAGAAGCTGAGCACTACAGTTGTTTTAAGAGATGAGAGTAGGCAAAGGCAGTCACTGTTGAGTGTGAGAGAGTTAAGCCTGCTCAGCTTCCACGTGGTGTCTGCAGGACCTTGCAGGGTAAGAATTAGCAGGCACTAAAAAATATACCCTTTTGCAGTAAAAATATACACATAGCCACTTTGTTCCTCCTTTCTTATTCATTAGCAATATTTTTGTTTTTTCCCCCCATGTGTTTACAAAGCATTTCTGCAAAAGAAATCTTGGACGTCTAAGATTTTTTGCTCAGTCACTGGTTTTGATCACGTGTATATCAAAGTGCAACTTTTCACGGATGCCCCTTTACTGCAATTTTTGATTCAAGATAAACAGTTCAGCAGAAACACAGATAATGATGAATATAGAATAACGGAAAATTAATGTCAGGTAACACTGATCTTTATCCAAGAGCATCTTTGATTGGGCATGGCACAGTCATTAAAAATATTGTTCTCCTAAATACTCAGGAAAAATGAGGCTTGCAGACCACAGCAAACCCTTTAAGTGTGTGCTTACCTTTAAGCCTGTAGAAAGTCTCACAAATGTTAACTGGGGCAGTCATGTGTCTGGAGTTAAGAATGCTTAGAAATACTTCAGTGGACTCAGAGCCAAAATCTGCTTGCACTATGGTTTGGGAACAGCAAAGGACAGAGAACAAAAGGAGCAGTTATTCAGAATTTGGACAAATACCTGTAAATAATTTTTTTGGTGTTATTAAGTCAATATTGGCTCTGCTCAGCACACACTGACTGAACACACAATCCTAACAATCACAGCTGAAAAACACAGACTATGGACGTTTATTGATTTAGACAAGATCACTCCTCACAGGAGAGCGAGCCTCTAGTTTTACAGACCTTTTAATTCCCTGTACACCATTCCTTTCCCTTTTACAAATCTCCTGCTGTGAAACTCTAATGCACTCTTGAGACACTAGAAATCATGGAACTACCTCTGCAAATTGTCCGTCAGCCAAAAGAGGAAGCAACTCCCAAACTAAGGAGTTTAGTTATTGCTATCCATGCTCTGGTTTTGTCCAAAAATAAAGCAACAGTCACCACATACCAAAAACTGAAATGCTGTTGCAAAAGATGTAATAGCTGCATATAATTGTTTTCTCTATTGGTGTTACTCTAGCCACCTTTCAATCCCCCCAAAAAAGTACCCAATATCTGGGGTGTCTACTGGAAAAACCCATAATTTCTTACTTTAAGCAAATCCAGCATTCTGTGCAAATGGAAGTAATTTCTGTAATACAAAAAGTCCTTTCAGAAAATGCTGAACTGATTAGTATTATGGAAAAGTGGAACTAATTACCCTAGTGATATAACAAAAAAAAAAAAAAAAAAAAAGTTAAAAGTTAAAGCCATCCAATTCTTGCAAAGAATAATGGTGTCTTTCCCACATACACTGCCTTTATGCAACTCAGTAAAAGGTATGAGCAAGATAACCACGAATCTCTCTAACCCATAAATGCAGGTCTCTTTGCAAATCCTTAAGGATCAGGAGGGTATCAAAAGCCTGTACAAAATATTCATGCCTAGGTCCAATTACTACTCCCCAAAAGGGCCAGTTTACTCCCTAAAAATGAGGTTCACCAGCACAAACCTTATCTGTTCTTCCAATCCCATGCGAGCTCAAGGCAGAGACCTTTTTCTGGCCCTTCACTCCATGGTAAATGTCACCTTTGGAAAACAGAGGCCACGGGCTTGTCTGAACAACACGTGCCCCTTTCTTTTTGAGAGAAGACTGTCAAGGCTACAGAGCCAACTCATTAACCTATCCCCCAGCAGCTCCATCTGGATGGTCTTATCTGTAGGAATCTGGCCTTTCATTTATTTTTTCAACCACCATTTGTGACAGAGTTTCTTAAAAAACAGACTCATGACTTATTATTAGCACATGGGCAGGTCAACACACAGGTTTATTTGCTGTTAACCAACATCCTAACATGCTGTGTTTAAAATTTCCAAAGGGACTGTGAATAGGCTGTAAAAGTAGGAGGTTGAATTCCTGAAGGTATGAGCTTGTGATGGGACCACTGTCAAAGCAACTCATATTTTCCTCTGATAACCCTTGAAAATCACCATGCAAAGACATATAGTTCAAACATATGTGAGTTCCTGACAATTCCCTTTTTTAAAGGCACTTTGATGACCAGCCTGTAACACTTCAGCCCTGCCACTTAGGGAATAATGGGAGAAAAACAAAGCATTAAACTTTAAAAATGTTCAGTCCATCCAGAAAAGGTAAAAGGAGAGAAGCTAAGATCAGGAGAGAAAGGAAGGGAAAGAGGTAAGAGAAAAAGGAAATATTCTCACTAAAGCGTATGTAGCACAATGCCTGCAGGCTATTACGGAGAATCAATACTCCCATCACTCTTGTCAGGGGCAAGCCCTAAGAACAGGGGTGTGTCCAGTTGGACACTGGGAACAATGCTTGGAAGGCAAGATCCCATTTTCTACCTGTGATGTCTGTCAGATCTCAGGCCATTCAGCGCTTCACCACTGGAAACACTGTCCAAAGCACCCACATCCCTTATTTTCAGTATATCACGCATGCACACAGCTGGACACCACATCCCAGGAAATTATTCCTAGTGGAAGAAAAAAATACAGCATCACCTCCAGAAAAGATTATCCACTCACTGGCTTTCATCTTGTGCAGAGCACTGGAAAGTCTGGAGAGAGATAAATGTCTGTTATACAGGGATTTACACATTTCATCCAGACAATTGACTTAAATTTCAAGCATGAGGCCAGAATTGATCATTTATGAAGTTAATCTTCATGATATATTTAGTGTCTAACCATAATACCTTCAATTACTTTCACAGTCAGCAGAGACTGGGCAAGGAGAGAGCACCTGTTAAGAATCAAGAACTGAAAAAGAGCTATGCAGTAGATTGGAGTTATAAATACTGGCTTCGATCCTGCAAACTCTTGGCATCCACAGAGAACCAGTGTGAATGAAGCTACAACTGGCTGCCTTCGTGGGCTGATAATTGTCTGTTTTAAGCAGGGACCACCTTCCTAATTCATTGTGAGGCAGGGAAAAGAATTAAACGCTTAGCCATGGTTGGCTGTTTCCAACTTCATGAAATGAAGGAGCAAAAGAAGGTAACTTGATTATAGCAGTGACTTAAATTGTTAGGATATCCCGCAGCTTCCTTTCACCACCGGTGTCTCGAGGTTTAATCATCACTAAGAAACTTCGGGTTTGAGTCTCACTCATTGTATTGCTCCTGCCAAATGCAAGTATTAAAATATATTCATATAATCGTTGATTATTCATTAATCGTTGATGAATCTCTCCGCTCTCATTTACTAGATAGCTTTTCTTAATCATGGGCTCTTTCAGCCTATTAAGGGTCAGAATCTTATTTTCTTTCTTGAAGGAATAAAAGTATAGTTTCGCAAGTAATATCTGAAGACCACAGCACCAGCTAAAACTGTGAAACCTCGGATCAAATCTGAAAATTTAGTAAGTAAACATCTTTGGGAAATGACTGATTTAGTTTCAAAGTTCTGCATCTTAAAATTCAAAACTAAATGTTTTAAATTATTTTTATCTTTGCTAAATTGAAGTACAAATACCAGAGAAAATACTCTAAACTCTGTATGGGGCCTAGAATTTAAATCCTGCTCACTTTTGATAAAATCCATGCTCCTAAATCTCTTGAGCATATTTTCAATAAATCTTTGTCTGTTTTGTAAATGATCACTGTCACTTTCTAACATTTGCTTTGCTTTTCAGGCTAGCCTTCCTATATATGCCATCCAATTTTATTTTCACTGAATTGTTCCTCTAGATCAGTTTAGCTGTAAACAAAGAGGGTAAACTGTTCATTCTTAAAATCAAAGCGTCTTGTGTCTGCCATCCTAAGTCTAGAAGTGTGTGTAGGCCCACTTCTTGGCTGTCTGTAGTCATCACACGTCAATAAGTGCTGACTTACAACAATACTACATGCTGGGGGAAAAGAAATGACCCCTTAGATCTCTAATTAAATCACCATCTTCCCTCCCTCTGGCTCTGCCCTTTCATTTGAAGACCACTTTCAGAACCAGTGGGAGGGGGGAGGCAGCTACTGCGGATCGAGCAGAGGAATGGAGGAGGTTCCGTGGGTTGTTTCCCAACCCACACGTCATAAAAGGTGGTTTTTCATTCTGATTTTGTACAACACCTCAACAGCACAGAACCCTGGATAAAGACAGGGTTTTTCAGCGCTCTTGTAATTCAATTAACAGACTTGGAGGCTGCTGAAGTTATTTTTTGCCATCACTGTGTGAAGATTTGGGGGGCTAGAGTACCACAGTCACAGAGTAATACAATTATTTCCATTCCAGACTTCAAATACTGGCTTTGATATAGTGACCGGTTTTAATGGAATGTTTTAATTACCCAGATGAATGAGACACTCACATCCAAAAGCATTGCTGCATGGATTGTCTAAACCGTACTTAAACATGACATTTTGCCTTCAGGTCAGCATGCCCAAGCACAGATCACTAACATGTGAGAGTCAGACACTGCAGAGGGACCAAACCTGTAAATCTGAGTTTGTACTTTTTTTTTTAACTCTCTGGGGTTAGTTCTGGATTACCTCTGATACGTAAAAAAATAAAATAAAATGAAAGAATGATGATGTCAGGGTGAAAATCCACACATGTGGGTGGGAGTGAAACAATGCTGTTTTGTCCATTCATACCCAAGGACAGATTTTATTTCAAAATGGGGGAAAATATACAGGACCTGCATTAATGATGAGCAATCCAAAAAACAGCAAGAAGTGCAAGAAAGGCTGTGCAAGGTAGATGAAAGCCACTTTGGTCTGACTTTTGCTTTCTTTTCTGAACTGCTGCTTCCCTAAGTGGCAAGCAGCAGAGGTCAAAGGCCAAACGAAAAGGATAAGCGTCAATGGGAGGCCCTGTGGTGTGACACAAGTGCATAGTGGTATATTGTCCACAGCCCATGAAGAACTTGTCAACAGCTCAGTGAGACTCCCTCAAAGGAACGTCTACGGTTTCATTGCATCCTGCTCCCTGGAGGCAGCAGCAGATGCCCAGGGAAGGAGCAGCTATATAAGCAAGATGGCTCTCTAGGAGCTCCTCTGTCGTCTAGTATTTGTTTTTACATATTGGCCAAAAAAAGATTATCGGTAGAAAAGGCTTCCAAACAACTGGGAAGTTCTATGCAAGCAAGAACGGCTAGGTTAAAAATTAATTATGCCCTAGAAAGCTAGATGTGAAAAATACAAATATTTGCTAAATTGCCTCATGCTTAAGCCCCTGAAAAATCTTCTTGTGACACCCCAATGCCTAGACCTTCATTCTCCTGTGAGTTGTGAATTTACCTAAGCAGCACATCAGGCTGGATTTCCTACAAGGGAAATAAATAAGACATAATGTCTTTTTCATGAAAAATTAAATATCAAGTTATCCTCTGAAATACAACCTCTTGCAACAGGCAAGCTCTATTTAATTTCTTCTCCCTGCTACAGCTATCAAGGAGAGCATGAAGAGCATCTACTATTAAATGATACTGGTCATATTTTCCAATCCTGTTATACAGCTAATGGAGTTGAGCAGAAGAGAATTTGTCTCATAGTTAAGAAGAAATTCTGCCTTTCTAGAATAATCAGTTTAAAAGTATGCAACAGCACACACATTGCCTTTGTTCTGGTTTTATATAGCTCCTGGAACAACTGAGTAAGCCCCCCCATGAAAGCGCTTTTAGGCCTAACATCATAAAAGTAATAAATCATTATCCTGATTCTATTTTGAAAAGAAACCAGGAAATAAGTTTGAACTGAATTCTGTCTGTAACAATACAGACAACAAAGAGGTTCATCAGAAAAAGAAACCAAAATAAATTAAACATAATGTGTTCAGTGGATAAGGCACAAAAGTGTTCAGGATGGACATGCAGTCAGGTTTATTCATAAAGAAACAGGACTAATCAGAAGTGAAACTATGGGGTGGTAAAAAGCAAAAGAAAGCAACATTTTGTTCTCTTGACAGCAGATTTTAAAGAAACTGCAGCTTGTGTTTCTGCAGAATGGGTAAGAAATAGGTTTGGGGTTGCAAAGCACATTTTAATGAATCTCTTCTGCCTCTTACTGATTCAAGCATTGTGTATTTTCTACCTTACTCTCCAACTCTCCCTTAATCATCATTTTAAACACAATAAAATATGCAAGAAATGAAGATGGATCCCAGTATCCCAGTCATGTAACTTTAACACAGTGAAGGAATTTTTGCCATTTGAGAGGCTGAGTCAGATTTCTGTACTACTTTTAACCATTTGTAGTGGCCTACAGGCATTTTTGTCAACTTTTCTGACTTTCAGCTGCATTTCTGCAGATCAGCTGTGCTGAAATAAATGGGGTTATGGCACCATAAACTGAAACACAGAAATGAACCAGACCCTGGCAGTGTAAACATGATGCCATTTGTGAGATGAAATGTCACACGTTTACATCCACTGCTCCCAAAGCCAGAAGAGCTCAGACTGTCTCACTGAGCATAATCGAGAGCAACAAGTTTTTGGAGAATTGACTGGCAAGGAACCAAACCATAACTCATAAATATTAGAAAATGGGTTGAGCTTCTCAGAATGAAACACTGCCCAAGTCATAATAAAATAAATACCTTATGATTGTTAATAACAGTAATGTACAGTTGTTTAAACTTCTGAGGGGTCTTAATAATGCTGGCAAATATCAGCCAGCCAAGCCTGACAGCATCCCACACCTTCAAGAGACACTCAGAGACAGCAGAAGCAGCATTTTTGGCTGAGATTTGAAACCAAGAGTATCCAACTTGAACTAAGTCTTGCTATTCAGCAACACTGGCACCTGCATCTCCTGTCAATTCTAGCAGGAACTGTGACTGTTTCAATCGATAAACATTTGGGTTTCAGACCCAGCCCAAAAGCTGCTGCTGGAGCACAGCCTCTGTGCTCCAAGCAAGATATTTGCACACTTACTTCAGAGCAGAGTGGACGACGTCCACCAGGAGTCCCAGCCCCCAGACGGATGAATCACAACTTCTGTCTTTGGAGCCTGCTACAACAGAGTTTACAACTTACCATTACAAGCACTCAAAAAACCTTGGCTCTCCACTGCACATGGCTATAATGCAATCCCACTCTTCATACTAAGCTCCCCTAAAAGCAGCCTGCCCAGACAGCAGTTTATTCAGGGAAGAGGAGCGACGTGGCGAGCGGGCTCACCGGGCAGCAGAGCCCTGCACTCAGCCGTGCTGCTGCTGCCACACGGGAGCAACTTCATTTGGGCACATGTGAAGTGCATTGTGCTCTCTGCACAAAGCCACGCTTTGATCAGCTGCCTTTAGAAACCTGGGGGAAGCCCCTTTTAAATACAGTATTGGAACCTTTGGAAATAGGAAGCTTTTTAGCCTTTTTGTCTGAAAGCTTCCCAGTAGGATATAAATGCTTAGGAAATCACAGCTATACTCATCCTCAGAGGACACATTTACTGGTTTTGTCTTGTGAGTTCGATCCCCATTAATATCAACAGGGGATGGATGTGGAAGCTGAAGACCTTAAGGGATCACTCTGCTTCTCACCCCTTATAGCTCAAAGCCCTAAACAGAAGGGCATCTAAATTAACTGGACATAGCTTCCAAATCCAGTTTCAAAACTGGCTGGTCCTGTTTCCTCCAGCCCCTTTAAAGTCAAAATTGGCTTCAGCCTGCACAAGCAGAATTAGGCTGTTTGTCCATCCCCACAAGGATAGGATCAGCCCCAAACACGAGTAGCCTGCTCTGGCTACCACAACAAACCAGCACAGGATCATTTCTTACAGGCTGTGGTTCTGCACACAGCTGAACTCACTCCCTGGGACATTTGGCATTAATGGAAGGAAGGAGGGAAAAGGAAATGGGAAATTTTCTTCTGCATATCGCACAAAGTATTCCATAGGATTTTAAGAAATGATAGAAAAAGTCACTCACAAACCTCATCAACTGTTGAGGAATCTCAACACAGAAAAAATAAACCCTTCAGAGTTTTTGAAAAATGGATGAGAACAGTCTTTTGAAAAATATCTGGCCTCAGAACATGGGAGGCTGACTGACTTGAGAGAAAACCAAGCAATTTAAAAATGCTGCTAAAATTCTGCTCCTCTGTCCAGCCAAGATTACCCAGCAAAAAGCCAATTCTGCATTACTACAGGCAACTGGAATTTGTTGGATGATAGGCATTGCATAGAGATGCAGAACAGAGAGAAACTAAGCAGAAAGGAAACAAAATTTACCTGAGTTTTATCCACAAACCCACCAATCCCTGGAAAATCAGAGTGTAGGAAGACAGAATAATGCACTGACCTCTAAAGATGAAAACCATGTTGAAAGGACTAAATGTCACTGCAGAATTACAAGATAAACAGAATCTTCCCCTTCAACAGCACCAGTACTATGTGACTTTTAATAAATTATGTGAAAACAGATTTACAGACTCATGCCCTAAACTTATGCCTCCTTTGATAAGAAAACATGCAAACATAATGATGTGGAGAAGCAAATTAAATTCCCAGGACTGGATCATATTCAAAATAAAAACAAAGAGGTTCTTCAAAAGCTAATCTCTCAGAAGTCTCGGCACAACATGATACTCTCTCAAGGTGCAGATTTCTCTACCTTGCTCCTTAAGTATGCTTTACTGTGCAGAGCACAACAATTAAGAGGGTTTTTTTAAAATTCAGTTAAAAGGTAACAAATTATCTTAAATGACAAAAGAAGAGAAACAAGACCCTAAACCATGAAATTCGAAGTTGTAGGAATCAGATTCTCAGACAAATACAGAGATGTCACTCTGCTTATTGGCTATTATATTCATTTATTTTACTAAAACTTAGCACAGTGTTTTCTTTATCAGCTATGTCAGGCACTTCTGAATAAATATATTCAGATATCCAAAGCAACACCTGCAATGAAAGGAAGTGAACTTTATCATTACACTGACCTGTAAACAAAGCTAACTGCCAATGGTGTTCCAGGGAGCATCACCTTAATGAAACTGGAGCTGGCATTTGCCTTCCTACTAATTTCTCAAAATCCAAAATATGAACCCACAGGGTTTACAGACCCCCCTCCCTAAAGTCTACCCCCTCACACCCTTTCCCACAATTTTCCTGCAGAAAGGACCAGCACCACAAAAGGGGAGGCACACCCCATTGCAAGCAGACGCCTGGGGAGTCTGAGGTCTGGTCCATTTAAAAGATCTTAAGTTTCATGTCCCTCTGTGGAGGGTTAACTTCCATGGCACGGGGTGAGAGCATGAGAGCCACTGTGGAGAAGGTCTCTAATATACTGCATATTTTCTATACCATTTCTGCGATCTTTGATGCGGAAATTTTGCCCACCCCTCCACCTTTTGCCTCTCAGGTATCACCAGTCAGAGTTAAGGACCAACCCTGTGAAATGCTGAGATTATTAAATACCTTTCAGATTGGTTCATCAGGCATTCATTGAGTCAAGGCACTGTCATGGAAGCCTCTTGAATCAAGATCTAAATGCAGTTTATTGCCTTTCCCACTGTGTTTTTTTGAGTCATCCAACATTGTCTCCAAAAGTCCACAACAGGAGCTTTAAAAAAAAGAGAAAATATTAAATACCTGGTTCCCAAACTAGCTTCTTCCTAGAAATTTCTCTGCAGAGCAATCCCAATTTCTGAATCAGTGAGGAAGACTTACAGAGGTATATCTTGCATTCTAGGGGCACCAGGTCAAGCACATGACTGATCTTACTCCAGCTGGTCACTTTAGACCAGTTACAAAAGCACCAACAAAATTTACTTTAACAAGCAAGAATTTCTACAGGTTAGAAACACACGTCTTTAACATACTCACATTCTTTTCCCTTAAACCTATGGAAAACTTAAGGATATGTAAAATACCTGCCAGCTGATATCCACCCAGCCCACCCAGCTCCTGGTTTTTCCACATTCAGATTGATTTCAGGCTGTAATCACTAAAATTGAGTGATCAAAGTTCCAAAACCTGGCAAACTGGTAAAAAGCATGAATCTAGAAATTGTTACATTCTTTACTGTGCTCTGTTATTTGTATATTTGTATATATATATATATTTGTATATATTTGTATGTGGCTACAAAGGGGGACACTTAGGTTTATTTTACTTTTTTAACGAAAGATTATTTTCTCACATCAAGTCCCTTATACGTACGTGTACCAAAACTTTCTGTGTCCTGAGACACACTGAGGATTGTTCTTCAACTCACCTGCAAAAGTCTAAACTGGTTTTTGGCATTTTCATACCTAAGTAGTATATTCATTGGTAGTAGCCTTGCATTGTTCTAAGGAATTTCTCAAATAATCAAACATGACTGAAAAAAAGACTAATATTGCTTTTATTGCTTTAAAACTAAATGTGCATACACATGATGCAAAAACTATATTAAGTAATCCAGTGTAATCTGGATAATTATTTTAAATGCATACTATAAACCCCTGAATGTGTCAGCCTACAAGTCCACATCCTATGTTTTTCTATCTGCAAGATCTGCAAGTAATTTAGTCTTGTTTTCACAGAGCGCAAAGACATTCCATTTGTTTACACTGGAGACAAGTTTTACTCAATTGACGCAATTCCATTGATTAAATAATGGCTTTCTTCCTCATTTTAGACAATTTCGGCCTTATATCATGACATAAAAGAGGTAAGTGATTGTCATCTGTGCTCATATTATGTGACGGGCAGATTATCAGGTATGAGCCTCACTGCCCAGTGACAGGACCTTTTCAAGGACTGATTTAATTCTGAATGCTCATAACCTGTTCTGAAAACTAGGCAGATGATTAAATAAGTCAACAAAGGGTCAACTGTAGGCCAACTGCAGGTGATTTAACTGGAGGGAGCTCTAGCAGGTCAAGTGAAATAAAGCAGATATCATTTGTCCAACTTCTGTATTAAAAATACTGTTGAAGACCAGCTTCTGTGTATCTGCCACCTTTGTGATAACACTTCTTTAACAAGATTATTGGACATTCGGGTCCTCTTTACAGACAAAAGTCTGCGTATTCTCTATCAGCATGGAGTTTTGTCTTAGAATCAAATGCAGAGTTAGCCGTTCCCCTTGAAAGATAAGGAAAATAAAGCCCTTAGCAGTCCTAGTGAATAGAGCACTGTTGAAATGCTTTCACAAAGAGAGGCATTTGTCCAAACGTGCGTGCACAGGGCTAATCCCAAAAGCATTCCCTTACCCGTCCACAGGCTCTCCAAAAGCTCAGCATGTAACACAGCCAAATTTCTGAGCCTTAAGCTTGTGGGAAGAATTAGCCAGCACACACAAGCCCAGGATGGCACCGTTCCTTGGGTCGACACAGGACATCCAGTGGAGTGAGAGGCGGCATAAGCCTTGGCACAGGAGTGGGGCCGGGAAGGGTGCAAGCACAGGGATGGTGTCCACTTGTACTTCATCCCTTTTTAACTACCTACCAGAAAAGGCTTTTTGAATCTTATTTCAGTGAAGTACCAGTGACATCTAGTGGGTGGTTCTTCTACAGTCGCGCATCAAACAGGGCGAATCCGTTTAACTTTCCAATTTCTTGGAGGGAGGCTACAGAGCAAGGCTCAGACAGAGAATGGGAGATTTAAAAGGAAACTTTAAAGTTTTCCTAGTCCACCTCCCTGCTCTAATGCAGAACCAACTACAGCATGAGGTAGTGATAAGTCAAGAAGTATTGGCCTTAAATTGAAAGAGGGTAGGTTTCAATTAGATATTGGGAAGCTCATCACTATGAGGGTAGCAAGACACTGGAACAGGCTGGATGATCTTTAAGGTCCCTTTCAACCCAGGCTATTCTATGATTCTCTACTTGCTTTGTTCTTCACAAAAACTCATGCAAACCGATCTTAAAACCTTCCTGTGATGCAGCCACAGCCACACTGAGCACTGCCCAGCAACAAGCTGGGCAGTGAATTACTTGCTGCACTATGACACTCTTTCTTTCCCCTCTTGTGCTACTCACAACACACAGGGAGAAGAGTGAGTGTTTATAACTTACCCAGTTACCTGGATGAGCAATTGCAATAGCAGGATAAATAAATGGTCCAGGCAGGTTGGTTATGTGCCTAGCCAGCCAGTTCTGCAACACGCACATTCTCACTTTCTCACAAATACTTCGTGGTTTGTCCAAAACTGCGTGAAAATTCACAGATGCAACAAGCAAACAAAAAAGGGCATACCTAATGACCCAACCAAATTGCAATACTTCATTCCAAAAGAAAAGCACAGCTCCTGATTTCTCATTTTCAGCAATGGTTTCAAAAATAGCCTACTCAAAGTGGTCTGTTCACACTGAAGATTTTAGGTCCATAAGTGAATGTTTAGCACACATGCAACAACAGTAGCAGGGATTTTAGAAGGGACAAAACCAGGCAGCTGTACCTCTAAGTAGGACTTACCAGCATTTGCCTGTGTATAATGTATCAGCAGCTAACCCTTTCCTAAATAACACTGCCCGAAAGATATTTCATTTCTTAAAACATGGTACAGACTTGTGAGGTTTCAGCAGTAATTCCAAACACTAAAGCCAGCTAAAAGCTATGAAAACAACAGTAATTTATTTTCTGAATAAGATTCTACATAAGCACTTTATAGACACTCCTGAAACTTGTTTGAATAACATAAGGATTTTTTTCTTCCTAAGCCAGTATCCAGACCTTGGCGGTTTCAGCTGCTGTGTGTGCTTCACACGACACAGCAACATCTGCTAGCAGTTAATTTGGAAAATGGGAGACTGTCACCACAAAATGTAGACCTTTTAAAATAAACACCAGAAAAATATTACCAAGCAAAAATAAAACTGCATAATAAATATAAGTGGGTGGTAGGTACACACTGGTAGAGAGGATTTTATAATGGATCAATCAAATCACCAGACTGAAACTGCCCTCCAAAGTGCTGGTTTCAAGAGACTGATGTTGTCAGGCTGAGATCTGGACCTCTCTCTCATCTACCCTTGCCATTTCTTCCCCTGGAAAAAAAAAAAAAAGTCCTAATCATCTATTTACTTTCAAGGTATAGTAATATTAAAAATATAAACCTCCAAACCTAAATTTCCAAAGTATCCTGTCAGCAAGAAAAGCTTGGTCTTTCTTCTTGATGAACTCTAACTTACAGAGGAGCAAAGCGAACTCCCTCCCAACATCAGATGAAATATGGCTGAAAAACAAAGTCAGAACTCAGTTACCAGACCTCAGTGGAAGTGTTGTTCTCAGATAGACAAAACTGTTTGTATTAAATAATGGGGGCTGAAAAAAAAAAAAGCTTTTCCTTATGTCTTTATATTCCTCACTATGAACTATGATAATTCTGCAATTTTCAAAAAGAAAAAGAAATACCATGAATAGTTAATTTAAAAATGTAGGGGGAAAAATTCAGTGGTCCAGGTGGTATCAACTGGCAGAGGTCATTTTGTGAGCCTTGCCAAGCAGAGCTTAGCAGATGTTATTGTCAGGATCATATTGAAAGAAATATCCTTCTCTCCTATGCCACTAAATCTCAGTCAGGAGTCACAAGCCCTCCTCTGTTTCCATTCGACTGGGAAGCCCATGGGCAAAAGGAAATTTTCAGCTACAGCTATTGATGGAATCTCCTGTACTGACTTTTCTCCCGGTTTGGTGCTCTTAGGGAGCCTCTCCCAAGTTTTCAGAAAGACTGTGGCTTCTTTAGTCAGACAAGTTTGTGCTAGGCTCCAGCAGTTCAGATCTGCTGACTGATCCCATGGGAGTCTTACACACAAATGCTTAGGGAGAAGGGTTTTATGCAAAGTGGGAATCACACCGAAAAGAAGAATTGTTAAAGTCAGAGCATTAAGGCTCTCAAATGGAGCCCTCAGAGTGCTTTGGTGCACAAAACGATTTGGATTTGGCCAGTAGGTTTGATAAAGGAGCAGCTGAAACTGGCAAAAAAAAATACTTGTAAGTGGGACAGAATAGAATCCCCGTTGACAATCAACACTGCTGGGGAAGATTGAAAACAAACAAAACTCACAGTGATCAACTACCTATTTACCATTCACAGATATTTGCACCTCTGTTGCGTTTTTCCTCGTTCTGACTTTTTTTCCTGGGAAAACCAGAAGGTAAAGTGAGTGCAGGGAGACCCACTTTCACAGCTCCTACACATGAATGCTGCCCTAAACAATTCAGGTTTACTCTTGCAAAGGGCAGTGCTTTCAGGTGGCCCCAGGCAGCTCAGGCAGTGAGTCCCCACACGTCACCAGTTGAGCTGAGAGTCTGAACTGGGTTTGTCTACAGTGCTAATCTCTCACAAAACCAGCTGAAATTATTGGAGGCATTCAACATCCCTGCTGCAGTCTAAAATCCCCTCTACCGCTGGTTTGGGTAATTTCCACCCCTCTCTGGGGCAGAGTAAAAATTAATGTACTGATATGAAAGTCTCAAGTAACTTCACAATCAGCACCATATAAACTCCACAAAAAGAGAGAGCTTTATAAGTAAAGGATGCTTTGGAAATATATATGACCCAAAAGAACTGGCAAAAAACATGGAATAATGAAGTGAGATTCTGAATAATAGTTCATTCATGGAGTGCTATCCATCCAGTCACCTGTGTAAGACTGAGCAGTCCCCTAAGGTGCAGGATATGTGTAGGCAGAGAGTGCCTCTTCTACAGTGGAAAAAGGTGTTTTGGACAGTGTCGAGGAGAGAGGCCTGCGCATGATTTGTGTGGCCCCTCAGGTCTGCCAGGAGCTACAGGAAATGGTATTCCCTGCAGCAAAAAGCTGGCTTTTGTAGGCAACTGAATGTGCTGCAACTGATAGGACTCAGGTCAGATGTCAGAGGAGTTCTGGTGCCAGAAGGGTGATATATGGCTGGCACGAAGGGGCTTGGGGCGTCACCATCACCTTCCATCTGAAGATATCAAAGACACAGTCGGACATGAACAGATAACATCCACTCACACTTGGGGAAACGGGAATTCCAGCACTTCCAAATATTTCTATCCCCAAGGTAGTCCCAATGAATTAACCCCTGTAGAACTTATAAGTACGCAAGGATAAATGGTTATCAAGATAGAAACAGAGAAACAGGAAGAAAATATTTCAACAAGCAATTTCAGGTCAGCCAAGTGACTGATTTTGCTGTTTGATCTGAAGAGGTGCACTAACCTAGGGTTCCTCTTCCTTCAGGATGGATGCATTCCGCACACAAAGCTACACTTGCTACAAGGAGTGAAAGCTGTTATTTTGACACTCCCTGCCCTGAGGCTGTCTCTGTACCCCAGACAGCCCTTGGCTAACCGAGCCTGGTTAACCACGTTAGACCTGTGCTGTTTCTCCCACTCTTCTGTTGCAGTTCATCTCCATCCTTTTGCTCTCAGTGGGGTGAGGTCAGCACACCATGACCCCTGGGCCCCACAGCACTGGAAATCTTTCCATGCAGGAATCACTCTGTGCTGTCAAACCAAACTGGACTAGAGCTTGCTTGTCTGAGAGTCTTGTGCTTATTTCACAGTGGTGATTTCAAAACTGGATCTGTTCACGTGGGAAATATGCTTTGTGTTGGCTGCAACTTCATCCATAATCCATAGGAATCACAGGTTGGGAATAGCACATCATCTGACACTTTTACTGGAGGTTCTCACTTCCCTTTTATTGCTGCAATATAAAGATACAGTCTGGCATTTAACTTTAATGATCTAATTATAATTGTCTGAGGGGCTCAGCTCTTTCTCACTGAGCGTAGATGTCTCACATCCGCACTGAGGACTAGGAATCTTCCCAACATGGTACAACCGAATCCCTGGTGGCTTATCTGCCTTACAGGCTGTTACAGCTCAGATCTCCATTGTTTCTCCAGAAACTGCACTGAATGTTTCAGAGTTGTAAGTCTTGTTCCACATTTTGGTCATTCAGAGCAGCCAGCTCTCCCGAGAAGCATTTCAAGTTCTCCACTGATACAGCCTGGTTGGAAACCGGCAGGCAACGACGAAAACACACACAAGTCAGAGCAGCTTTTGCTCACACGCTTGATTTGCTGTTCAGATTCCAGAGCTGGTTTTTACGTCTGTCACAGGGTGTCTGTCATCACTTCTCTTCAGAAGCCCAGCAGGGTATCCCAAACAATACCAGCTTTGCAATGGGGAAGAAGGTTCCTTTCTTCCCAAGGCTTTAGTGGCAAGATCTCAAACAGCGGAGTGAAACAGTGTGTGTCAGAGCCCAAACTGGAGAAAATTTTTTTTAAAACACCAAACAAAACAAAACAANACCCACCTGTCTTTACTGTGAGCCCAAACTCTCTCTGACCTATGGCAAGCACCCTGGAAAATACATGATTTTTCCAAATTAGAAGACCATACGTCCCAACAGTTCCCTTCCAGGGAAAATCATAGAAAGGCCTCCTGTATTCATAGTCTAGTCCAGTGGGAACCAGAAATTCTTGCTTACCCTTTCTCCTGGGATCCTATGGGAAGAATGAACAGGGAGTGGTTTCAAGGAGGAGAGCTCCAGACATCACCAGCACCACTAATTTATAAGCAGATGCCTTAGAATCAGTTACATTCTGCTACCTTATCTCTGCATAAAGAAAAGAAAACGCAAGTTTTTCTTTGTTTCAGACTCCCCTCTCAGCTCAGGACATGCACCACCACACTTTTGGTGACCTGTCCATCTGATGTTCTTGTCCCAGCTGCTGGCCCCTCCATTACAGCCATCCCAGCATCCCAAGAACCAGAGGGCCACAGGCACCCACATCCTCAGCACACAGCTGCGGGCACAGGACCAGTTGAACATCAGCTGAGCCTGCACATCAACCACTTCCTTCAATCCATTTTCATCCATCAGATCCTACTGGTGGGACCTGTCCAACACAAAACCAAAACCAGAAGTGCAGTGGTGAAGTGACCACCACTGCAGAGGCCACCACTTGGGCCAGAGGGCACAGGAGGCACAAGCAGGTGGCTACTCCGGCCATGGTGCACACTTCAGCCAAGGACCACGCTGGGATCCCTTCTCTAGAACCACAGCACACCTTCACCCCCTCTGCTGCAACTCTGGGAGCAAGATATACATAACTCCTAAAAGCTGCTCTCTTTCTACCTGAAACGTGACCCACGTGCGTGACCCTTCCAGAAGATTTTTCAATCAGCTGCCCATGTAGGGTCCATTTAAAGTCCCCTTGTACAATTCTTTAATCACACCAAATATGTGCTGCATTGTGCCTGGGAACCGAATTCTGAATTCTAATTATTTCTTTGCCCCGATTTAAGGCTGTCCCAGCAAAGCTTAGGGATTTTTTTCCAGGGAGATTGAGGAACATCATATTCATCTGTGGGCTCCTAATCCCTTCAGACTAAAGAATACTTTAAAGAGTTCTTTTCAAATTACTTTCAACTTCTTTGGTTAGATCTTACAGGAAAGAATCCACAGAAGATCTTATCTGAACCCTGACATGCAATGACCTCTTTGCTCCATTTCATCACTGTTTCTACAGTCATGTTATTAGGGATAATACTGGGAATTATAGGATTATCTCAGGCTTCCAGATACATTTTACATTGACTAATTTATTCTGTCTGTCCTTTCATGAATGCCTGATGTAATATCTGAGACAGAGGGTTCATAAGACTAAAGGTATTAAGCTTTCACCTTATCACTACTGTTTGTGGTCTTATGGAACCTCAGCCTGATCTGCAGCTGGGTGTTACCAGCGTGTGACCCCAGACATGTGATGGCACATTAAAAGTGCTATTAAAGTATCTGGTTAGCATATCCATGGATGGAAAGTTAATGAACTGGTACTCTGCATATGTAAGTCAGATCTGGCAGCCATGTGTGCCCAGAAGCAGCTCTTTCTCAGGGTATGCTGAAAAGCTCTGTCACCACAAGTCAGGCGTACCCTTGATACTTTTCATAAGGCTCCAGAGGAAATTAACGTTGGTTCTTCCAGGTTATAGTTTTTATATGATAGAAAACCCTACACCAGCTGTATCATACAGGAAACGGGAATGGATCGGAACACAGGCAGGTAACATAATCCACGTGCAATTGATAATTCAAGTACAGGTCTGATGTCCAGCATCTGACAGAATGAGAGATGAGGCCAGTGTTGCTTCCCCTCCTTAAAACATTCAATATCAGTAGGAGAAACAAAAGCAACACCAAAATGTGCAGCCTGATTGTGACTGAAGGTAAGCTGCAAAAAGGGAATATTTTTTATTGAAGGTGACCCTTCAGTTTGTAGTAAATCCCAGGTAATTTCAGAACGCAACACACTCTCTGCCCTCATTAGTGTTGGCAGCACAGGACTGAAAGGCACCAAAAGTAACTGAAAGGTTTCTGAGGCACCTGGATGCTTAAAAACTGCCCTGATGAGACACAGAGATAAAAAGCTCAGAGGTCGCTCACTCCCATGGGGATACATCAATATAAAACTGTAATAATGCAGGAGTGAGTCAAACCAAGGACATACCAATCCACCAATGTGAGGGCTCATTTCCAAACACGCTGCACGTGAGATGCAGGAGAGCTTCAAAGCAAACCCTCCAGACAGCATTTTGGGTGAACTATCCCTTCTGCCATTCAGTTACCCCTTTGCAGACCCTTTTTGAGGAATAAGGAAAGACAAATTATACATACAGAGACAGGCTGTGTTTTATGGGAACTGAGAAGGTGTGCTCATAGCAAAATACACCTTGTGCCCAAAATTCAGCACCAAATTTATCAGTAATTATCTGTACCAGCAGCTTGCAAATGCACCCTTTAGCTCTTAACTCAAATGTTAAAAATATTTAAGTGTAGCTGCACAGAACTTGACATTGTCCACACAAAAATTGCTCTTCAGAATCTGTCATTACTCCTGTATCCTAATTTGCTGTTTTCACTATCTCTGGATCTGCCTCATCAGAAGAATTCTTCTTTTAACCTGGCTTCATATCAAAGCAAGGTCTATCTTCATTAACACACAATTTATCACAGAGAGAACGAAGATTTACATGTTTGCTGCCTGAAACAAAATCTACCAATACAGCTCAGCGTGTCTGCAACTGCAAAATCACTGGAGCTCACTGTCCACTGACATGAGAAAGACCTTGGTTACAGAGAGAATCCCACTTTGCCAAATTTATATATCTTAGAAGTTTAATTTTTGTATGGCTGAGCTGCTTCACCTATACAAAACTAAGGCCTTGAACCAGAGTTCCACTGCTGCAAAGAATAAAACCAGGCCACGCAAAACCAACCCAAGTTCTTAGATACACAGTACATACACCTGGCTTGGTATGTAAAAGACAGGGAACAAAACCTAAATCCCCATTCCTCTGATTTTGGGCTGTTTGCTGTCACCCAGTGCATTCCAACTCGAACCTTTTTCCACAGGCATGATACAAGTAACCCAGCTTGGCCAAAAGGAGACCCAGGCAAACAGCATTTGCCTTTCACCAGACTGCTGTGCAGGCAGGTCCTCATTGCCAAAGCAGAAACCAGTTCCTTTTCTCTTTCTCATTCCTATTCCTTTCACTGCTGAGCAAAGGAAAGGGTAGAACTAAAAATAACATATCAGACTTATGCCTGGCCTGATGCATGCTTTCCTAGATTGTAAATGCATTACTTGTGGCATCTAGGAATAAAGTGCTCAGCCTCAAAAAGGAAGGGGAAATACACACAAATGAAACCTTGTGTGAGAATAGTCAGTGCTCGTGTGCCCTGCTTAGCAGGCTGAAAATGCTGCTTCAGCTGAGGCTATGTTTTCTCAACTTTAGCTGCACTATGACCTCAGATGACCCAGCCTCCTATGAATCTGGCCACTGTACATTTGATCCAGAGCGCTGAACAACCGGTGTCATTTTCAGTCAGGGCTAAATCCAATCTGGCCTAGATTGGAAAGCCCTTACATCCCATCTCTAATCCCTCCGGTTCCATCCAAGCAATGAGGCCTGTGAGCAAACACAGCACACGAACTTGGAGAAAAGCAGGCAAATAAATCAAGTTTCACAGAAATCTGAAAACTCAGACTTCAGGAAATCAACCCCAGTAAAACTCTACATATTCTCCAGAATAATATTTCTCTGTATTGCTCACTTTCAGACCATTCTGTGATAGTAAACAGTTTGTATCTTTCTTTAGTCTCTCTCTATAAGACCAGGCTGAAGTAACAAAATATTCATTACCTCTTTCTGGCCTTCTAAAAAAGTACATCTTGCATGAATTTTGCAGGAAGTTTTGAAAAAAAAAAAGAAGTTACAATTTTAAAACATTTTGTTTCAACATGCCAAACATTCCATTTCACATTTTTTCCCGTAAAATCACGATTCTCAGCCACAGCCACTTCATCAGTATAGAAATAGCTGATTTTCCCACAGTCTCTCCAGCAAGTCAGACAGCAAACTTGTGCTAAGATGGTTCAATTTCATTGGAGTCAGCACCTACTGAGCAATGTGGTTTTGGTTTCTTTTAGGCATTCAGGAACTTTTCTCATAACAGCACCAGATGGCCTTGCAATCAAAACCTTTGCATTCAGCCTGTCACCTCCAAATTCACTGCTGATAGTCTATGGACCTGAGTTTGAATACAAATACACAGAAGCTGTTTCAGATTTAAAAAAAAAAATAAAGCAAATTACCTCTGGAATAAGAAATCTTCCAACTGCATTAACTGTTGTGTGGTTTTCACATGCCTTTCCAGACATTATGTGAAAAAATAAGAAAGAGGGATACAAAAGAAAAATTTCTACTCTACCATCACGAAAGAAATTGTTCCTTAATTACAAACAGGACACCCTTAAGCTGAGAAGTGAAGAGAAGGGCAATCTATGCGACCTTTCCCCGTCATTTTGCTTTGAAATATGGGGTAGGCAGAACCAATTGATGTGAGCAGATTTAGTTAGATAAACACCAATGGCAACTTTTGATATTTGACAACATCATGCCTTCTCCAGGACAAAGAGTGAGAATGAGAATACTAGTTATAGATTCTTGCAAAATGTACTCTGTATTAAAAAAGAAAATATTTGCTTATCAGTTGTGGCTGTAAAATGTCAAACATACGGTAGCTACATGATGTTTTAACCTTACCCCCAAGCTACAAGGAAATTGAGTAGATAGTTGGTTTTGTAGTGTCTCTAAAGCAGCTAAACATGAAAGGTCAGACTTAGGGAGAGCAGTAGATAAGCTGCCCAACAAGGCCAGCAGAGTTGAGGAAATATGCTCATGTGCAATGGATATCCCAATGTTTGCTTAGAAACATGTCATAAATGTAGTATTTAGTGATGGTTTAAAGCACCCCATGTGAATCTACACAGGAATCTACACAGGAAAGAAAAGGACATCAAAGACCTGATTTGGAGAGTAGAGAAATGGCTATGTTAACACCCTTAGACCAATCTCAATTAACTTTATGATATACTACTATAGTTACTGGAGTTATGGTCATGTACCATAGTTAACCATATTTCCCACAGACAGCCTGCACTGAGACACAGCCTCAGAACAGTATCTTGGAAATATATTTTTTGCCACAGTGTACTAGCCCTTTGTGATGACAAAATGATGAAATGGGAAAAATGTGCCTGGACCTATTGGGATAGACCCTGTCACCAGTCATGCTCCAAAGTTCTCCTGAGACTTTTCCATGTGCCATCTCAGTCAGACAACATTCACAGGACACAGGAGTGGGATTCATGGGACAAAAACATCATGTGCCTCCTTTGGCCGTCATCCTGAGCTAAAGCTTGGGCTGCACTTCAAACAAACTGGTGAATGGATGTTGGAAAATCGCTGCTTTAATAGAGGTGCAAGTGCCAATTTGAATGAACTGTTTCATCTGATGTTCCCCCACTGTAGACTTGTGATGCTGTACTTTGCCTTAATTTTTATGAACTTTTATTTAACTGAAGTTTTGAGCATTCCCCCTGACTTCCATAAGTTTGGGTTTATTGTACACCAGTCAGTCCTTTCACACGCAGCATTCAGTGCCCGAAAATTTCAGGTTAATTAACTCACATCTGGTTTTCCACAAACAGAAATACTCTGTTCTGCTGCCAACTACTACTGCTAGATAAAGTGCTTTGTGCTCTCTCTTGTTTGGGGATGAAACCAGTGCATCTTTGATTTTTAAATCTATTTTCTGCATGTCTGATACCTTGTTAGAAAGCCAAGGGTTATTAATTTCAAAAACAGAAGGTAGAGTTTAATGAATAATGAATAGCAGCTGTTGGAAGCAAATCTTTGTAGCCCTGGGACCATCTTTCCCTATGTTACAATTACACTTTGATTGACCTCAACAATAACTAACAAGCATGCCCAGCTGGATCATAAACCAAGTATATACTATGTCCAGATATGGTGTAAAATTTCACATCAATGGAACACTCACTGTCAGTCTAACTTTGCCCCATTATATGTCAATCAGACTTACAAATAAACTTACCAGAGCTGGGACATGGTATTTTCCTAGGGAAAAAAAGAGTTCTTTACTTGTAATGAATGAACAGTTTGGAAAAAATCACAATTACACTGAGATGGCTCCGCCTCTGAAGAAAAGCCTTTTGCCATGACAGATGTGTGCAGCTTGTTCACTGTGCAAATATTCAGGGGCTTTAAGAAGGAGAGGCAGATTTCCAGGTTGCCTAAAAGAGCTATATCCCCATAGCGGGGAGGCTGAAAGCAGAAAAAGATGAAGTTTGGGCTGATCAAGCAGCTGACATACTTTCTCTATGAAGGAATGAGGTGCACTGGGACCTGGTGCTTTCAGGGGTCTGTGGGTGGGAGGCCCACGGAGGTCACTGGGGATACAGCACCTCTCACCTGTGGATAACCACAGAGTGCAACACCTAAACCAGGAATCTGTCTAAACAGCTGGGAATAAAAGGGCAGGGACAAACTGTTTATACACACGAAACCAGAAAAATCTGGCCTGTGCTGTTTGGTGGATGGATTACTCGTAGCTTTACGTCCTGTCTTGTCAGATAGGAACTTGGGTCTATAGCCAGACAATATTAGGGAGGAGCCACTGGTGAATAAAACACTCCAGCCTCTGGATTTATATATACTCTCAGCTTTCTAACACTTTATCCTCCCTCTCCTGACAGTTCCTGGTGAAATAGAGAAGCAACAGATCTTTCTCTCATTAGGTCATTAGATTCTCCACTTAAAACAGTTATATATTATTAGTATATATTATTATTATTTGTACTCTTATTTATACTGCTAAACAAAACAAATTGTCATTATTTCTTCCTGCCCATGAACTTCATTATTACAGACCTAAAAATGCTGTTACAGGCACTTTCTCAAAGGGCACAGCACAGCCAGGAAAAATTACTTAGATACCCAAATATTACAGGTTTGGTTTCCCATTTTAATTTCCCTAAAGTGCTCTGTGAGACCCTGCCATGGCACCTCATACAATCGGCCCTGAGGAAGAGTCAGCTAAGCTTGCACATTATGTTTTCTGCACTGCAGATCTGTAACTGCACATCCTGCCTTTCTTCACCAGAAATCAAGGTCAAGCATATCCCATCCCCTTGCAGCTTCCCCTCTTCTGCACCTCGTTTAACAAGCAGAGAATAAAACAAATCCCATAACAAACACCAACGCGGATTTTGCCTCTCCTTATGCTGTTGCCTGTCTTTGCTTTGCTTTCTCCAGCTGACACTGCTGCTCCATAATGGCTCATCGCTGCTCTCAGTCTCAAAGAGAAGCCGTGTTATCAGGGTTTCCTCATCTCATCCATCTTGATATGGAACTTCTTTATAGATTCCCATCTGACCTCAAATGTTTTCCTCACAGGAATAAATCCTACTATACCAGGTATGAGTTGCATACACCCACTGATTTTGGCGAAACCAGAAGCGTAATCAATTGAAAGGCAGTTGGCACTGCCTCGGTTCCAGGTATAAAGTGTAGCTGTGGTTCCATTTCGAAAAGCAATATACTGTTCTTTCTAGCACAAAGAGAAAGGGGAAAGAATAAAAAAAAAAAAAACCAAAACAAAACAAAAACCCACTCACCAGTAGGTAAAATTACATGCCACCACCAGGATAAAGCAAATTCCCAGTACTTCACACCGGCCCCTACCAGGTCATGGGACACAACAGGCTGAGCTTGCAGCACACCCTAACTTTTGACAGACCCCAGCCCAGGTGGGTGAATGTGGGAAGTGAATTCCAAAGCCAAGGTTGGATGTCTCTGGCTCATCCCAGATACAAGCACTGTGCTGCGGGAAGGGAAGCAGCCTCCTGAGCAACCTTTCGGGGCTTTATAGGTTCAAACTAACACCTTAAATTCTGCCTAGGAACTTATTAACAACAAGCAAAGCTGATCTCAAGTGTTCTTGGCATAGAGATCCACACTGTGCACTAGCTCCAGTTTCCCTGGGTCTCAGCACTCAGCTCCATATGGAATGCATGGTGATAAAATAATCCAGTGTCAAGGTGTCAAAGGCATGGAGAACTGTGACAAGGTTTCTCAGTTGGACATAAAAGACCCATTTTTCTTAATAGTAGCATAAGGGGGGAAAGAAATGGATATTTTGTCAAAGATTTTTCTCAGACTGTTTTTATGCCCTGGACACCCTAATCTTGGAGCCCTTATAAAAGATTGATTATCGATG
Source organism: Pardalotus punctatus (assembly GCA_013400915.1). Lineage (NCBI taxonomy): Eukaryota > Metazoa > Chordata > Aves > Passeriformes > Pardalotidae > Pardalotus > Pardalotus punctatus. Next base: position 89,864 of record VZTX01011487.1, read on the forward strand.
TGGTCTGTGCTTTGAGAATTTCCTAACCTCACCCTGATGAAATTAATGAAGTTACCTATGTGTGAAAGCAACATGGGGGGTCACAGCAGCCCCAAAACTCCTCAGGTGTGAAGATTAACTAGGATATACTTGGGAAATTTTAGTGGATAAAATGTCTGTCTCTGTTCTCCAAGAGCTTATTTCTGCCGTGCCCTACTGAAGGTTTAGTCAGTTAATTTCTCCACATTCTCAATTCAAGACTCAGCCCTACCGACCAGTATTTTTTTTTTAAATCTATTTAAAGTCATGTATAGTTGAGCTGATTTTCTCCACATTCCTTATTTTGCTACTTACTTTCCGACTGTAATTACACAAACAATTCAAAGCACTTTAGGACTGGAGAAAAACCTAAATACTTCCCTTGGTTCTAACAGACTTGCTGGACCAAGAGCAGAAATAAACGAATACTGCTGAGTAGATTCCTACACGCATAGTGGCAATTTGAATCTCAGATAGTACAGCTACAAATGTCCAGCACAGTGCTGGGGATGCAAGCTCTGGCACACACAGACTGTCTCCGTCACCGATTTATGAGCAATAACATGCAGTAGGGGTGCAAATTACTCTGGATCAAACAAATCAATGAAATTAAGTTACTAGATAGGCAAAACAAAGAATTGTCTTAGTTTCTTCCCCAGTCTGGAAGTCTATAACCATTTCCTCTACGACTGAACTGACACAGCACATTCTAGATACAGGCTCTGTGCTGAATTACCAAGAATTAATCAGGGTGTTTGCAGTTAAGTGTCTTCCTCAGAAGTGATGAGTCAACAACATAAGGCTCCTGGGCTGAGTAGCAAAGCTGGCTAAAAACCAGACATCAAAAGACCACTTCAGTTAAAAAGCTTTCTAAGAGAAAGGGGTCACAGGACCTATCTAGGGAGGCAGACTGACAGAAAGAGTGAGGGAAAGGTTAAGGGGTGGGAAAGATTCCTTCTCCACCATATTAAAAACAGCAACTATTAAGGAAAAGTCAAGCACTTTGGTGCCTTTAAGAAACAACAAGCCAACTTGTTTCTGAAGAAAAAGAATTTTAAAATAATCATATCTTCAAAAGTGTATCTTTAAAAGCCATTTACTCTACACTACTTGGCTAGAAGGGAACTTCAGGTCACTCTCCTCCCCTTGGAAAGAAGAAAAATGAAGAATCAAAGTTCCAAATTGTTCCCACAGAAATGGCTGTACTTAGAGCTCGATATACAACAAGATGAATTGAATGTCAGAAAAATGTGTGATTAGGGGGTTCTCCCATGTTTTTTCCCTTGCCTGGAAAGGAATATGAGTTGAAGCCTATTTTCAAGTCCTTGTTTTCTCTGAATTTTCAATACAAAGAGAAATTCTAGACACAGAGAACTGCAAAACAAAAGCACGCAAGGCAAATCCTTAAGGATTTACCAGTTATTACTGTGCAACAGATGTGAGAAAGCCAACATGTTCATTCAGAACTGGTAATTTCAAACAGTATCAATCATATTCACAAGTTCCCAGAGTCTCAACTCAGAGGCTTTAGAGGAATGACAATGGGAGCAGAGAAACTCCCACACAACAGCACCATTCAAGGATATTTTAGCAAAGGTATCGAGCTTCTCACGGTATAAACATTATTCCAGGCAGCAAATCTGCAGACAGATCATCCTTAAAAAGGTGAATGCCCAGATTCTACTAAATTGAGCTCCAGCTCTCTGTGAAAATTATACTGAAAGCAGCGAAGAACTTATGAAAGCCCACCACCATCTGCTCTCAAAATCTCTGCACACCGGTGACTATTTCTTTAGGGCTTCACTGTAAAAGAGACAAATAGTTTTAATACATCATCTGAAAGCCCTAAGGACATAGAAAAGCAAAGCCTTTTTCGTGTTGCTGTTCATCACTAAGGCAGAAGAGACACAGGTTTTAGGAAACAAGAGGTGTCTACCTGCATCACAACCAAATCTTAAAAAACACACACTGATTTCACATTAAATATATCCATGAATCTGAATGTCCTGAAGATTGATCCCACTTCTAGGCAAGTGACAGGCAAGTACTTGTTCCTAAGTCTATTTTTACTCTGGGGCTTTTTAAATAATTAAGAAATACTTGCTATAAAGTTGAAATCTTCCCTCCACTGACAACAGCAAATATTTTTACATTAGGCCACTACTTCAGACTTAGCTGACTTTTTGAGCACCAAATCAAAATAGGTTCTTCTTTTACAGAGATGTTTGATAACCTATCTTTAAAGTATCAAAAGACAACATATGGAATTTGAGAAGGGGGTTTTCAGTTTTCAGGGACTTATCAAAAATATTGGTATTTATTCCAGTCACTAGAAAAAAAAACTAAAAAAGTGCAAGAAATGTAATATCATACTACTGAAATATCTTGAAAGTATTCTTTAAATAAAAAAAAAAAATCAAAACTTCTACCAACTACCTCCATGTTAAAAGAAATCAGAGGTCAGATGTGAATCTAAAAAATAGCAAGCTAATAAAGTATCCTCCTCTGAGCTTCCAGGAGAAGAAAAACAGAAGGGGGTGTTAAACTTTTGAATAAATCTTCAGTAAAGACAGCCAGAAATTATGCTGCCTTTAGCCACATGAAAGAGAATAGAAGGATTTCTCTTTTTAAATTAGTCCTTATTGTCTGCTTCATAAATCGTGTTCACATGTGGTATTTATTACAATGAAATTTTCTTGTTGCTGTAGCCCTCTTGCTTGCATTTGGTGCTTTCTGTTTATTTTTAAAAGAAAAATGTCCAGAATTCCTTCAGTTCTGTGACTGAAATTTTATAGTGGCGCACATGCCAGAGGGTCACAGCGACAACCAAGGAGCCTGTATAAGACATAACACACACGTTTTTAAGGTGAGATTCAAAGCAGTAGAAAAGAGTCTAGATCCCATTATCCCATCTCTCCATTTCATCCTCACACAGATATCTTTTTATAGGTAGGATGGGAATTGAAGTCTAACAAGATTTTTCTGTGCCTGTGTAACTTCAGGACTTGCAATCCTTATTCTAAAGCCCACCAGAACCATCCCATTAGGAGCAATTATTTAAGACCTTCTACAACTGGCTTTACAAACTTGCCAAACAGGCAAAGCCAATTCACAGACTGACACAAATCCACCTCCCCACTGAGGCCATGAATCACCACGTATATTAAACTAAAGAGAGACACTGATATGACCACGGATAAACACATTCCTCGCATTTTTTTTTCCAGTTGGAAATTGACCCACGTTTGGTTTGAATTAAAGATTCATTGCACTGAAACAAATAACTAAATGCAAAGATATGAGTCCCTTTGAAGAGCGTGCAAATCAAATTTAGGTGATAATTAGCAGCAGACAATTGAAACCTACTGTTTATTTGCACAGAACCTGATGTTACTGAAACACGGCTTGAATTCAGGCACACTGTGAACCAAGCAATGGAGTTTTCAGGAATTAATTTAACAGTTGAATATCTGAGGTAGAAACAACCATGCTTTGAACAAAATTAGACTAATTTACATCTGTTCAGACCCTTCACTCCAGCTACTGTCCCTTCCTGTACAGTTACTGCACTTTCAAGGCTTTATATGCCATAATTTGTTTTTCCCCAGAATACTCCTCTCTTGGGAACGTGATGCATAGGGATGCCATAATTGGGAAGAAGAACAAGCAGCTCATAGTCGAGTTATAATGAAGTATTACCTCCTATAACGTCTGCCCAACTTAGTCCCTGTTTGTTTAACTTAGTTTGCCAGGGAGCATAAATACACGTGTCATCAGCTGCATGTTTGGCAAACCAAGCAGTTTTTTCTCAGGATGTGCTTGGCCTCAGCATAAGAGGAAGCACAGTTTTGCAGCACAAGTGAAGATGAGAAAAATGTCTCTCCAGCACAGAGTAGGCTAGAGTAGCAACTCCCACAAGACAGATTTGGCCAGAGCACTGAAGTGAAATTTTGGTGTATTTTTCACTTCACCACATGTTTTATGGATTGTTTTTTCCAATCAGCCTGAGCCACCAGCAAATAGAAGGATGACAAAGATTTTTAAAGTATTAGAAATTATAGAATCTTTGTAATAAAGGGAAATAGCAATCAGATTAACAAATGTCACAGGAAAAACAATTGCTAGCCTTAAGACACAGATATCCCTGTCTCAGGAGACTGGTCCCAGTCTGAGTTACTAAAGGCTTCACTCCAAAAGGAAGAGACTGTTCATTTCACACTCACTTGTATCTGCTGGAGTTAGCACTTGTGACAGTAAAATTTGATTCCTCTAGATTGCTCTTGCCTCATTTTGTAGCAATCTTCCACTGCAACGGGGATGGTAGGATGGCTGTGGGCAGGCAGAGAAGGAAGCAGCTCTTCCATGCAGGTCCAGCAGCAAGGGAGCAAGAGCAGCGTCCCAGGCTGTGCATGCTGGAACTGCTGGGTCGTTTGAAGAAGCACCAAGGGCACCGACGGAGTGTTTCCAGCCCTGGGCATGGCTCAGCAAGGGGCATCTCTCACCAAAGAGAGCCCCTTGGTCTGGTCCCTGCTCCAGCCTGACCCTGCACAGAAGGCACAGAGCTTTCTCTGCAGCTCCTCGTGGGGTTTTGCTCTGAATCTGCTGTTGCTAGAGAATTTAAGGCAGTCTCTCTTCTCATCACTCAGAGAGAAAACTCTTCACTTAAAGAGTGAAGCTTTAAGGAGATTGCTGTCCCAACCTGCTAAGTGTGACCTGCTTCCCATATAGGTAATGCCCAGCCTGAGTCCTCTATCAAAAATAAAATAGCAAAGGCAACATATGCTTTCAGGACTCTGAAGATAGGTTTTGCCTCTTTGGGGACAGATAACTCACATAATTTAATTTAGCACAGCTCCAGAGATTAGCTATCTCTGGCCAAGTTTATGTACTTCAGAATAAATGTGGTTTTTCTCCAAGTAATTTGTAGGGTGTTCCCATATACTTACCCCTCCACCCAGAGAAAGCATATTACCATTACATTTCCATTATAACCAGTACATAAGATTCGTTTAATCATAACTATGGTCACCTGACTTTTAAGCCTCTCAACAGGAATTGAGGCCTGGTCATCTGACAGATTCACCACACTAACAGATTGCTATTAATCAATTGAGCCTTCTGTAACAAGACATTGGTTTAGCTGCCACAGAAGCTGGCAAAGCTCAACTCCTGCAAACTTTTTTCAGAAAAGTTTATGTTAACATTATTTAGCTTGTCAGAAGGTTAACATATGTAAAGGAGGAGAGACCAAATCTCACCTGAAGTACAGATCATATATCCAAGCTGTTAGAAATTTCAAAGTCCTGGTTATGAGCTAGATGAGTTACTATCACAGGTGCATAAGTCAGAAGACAGAAGAAAGTACGGCTCTAACTGGTGAAGCTATGCTGGAAGAAGCCCTCTTGTATTTTGGCAAAAAAAAAAAGAAAATTTTTGTTTATTTCCTCTAAGAAAGTGGCACAAATAATACCAGTCAAGGAAAAAAAACTAAAAAACTAATAAACCAAGTATCAACTAAACCAACCAACAATTTGCCCTTCCTCCCAGAAAATAAAAGCTTTGGGACATAGCAGAATACACTCCTTCCTACATTTAAGAATATCTTCATGGATATTTTTCCTGATACAACACTATTTATGAAGTCCACACCTTCCTCACAACCCACTTCTATTTAACCTCACACTGCAGCTCTCAGACGGTTCATTTATGGCAACACAACACTTCTGGGAACATAGAAACAAGCAGCTCCTAGAAAATGCTTGGGCTAAAAGGAGGCAAAACAACCTTTTGTGTAAGCTCACAACAGCAACCTTCAACAGACTTCTGCCAAGAACATGATAGGCACAGGATAGGCACATATTGAAGATGAAAAGGTTCCTCAAGACCCCTTTCCAGCCTTCTTTCCAAGCAATTCACTATCTCAGTCTGCAGTTATACTGCTGTGTTCACTTACGGCAGATCACCTTAACAACACCCCATTCCAGTGACTTTTTATCTTGATGCAATGGAGTTAGCCCTGTGAAAAGCTGAAACAACCTTATCATGGCTGCAAGCACACTTTAATGTCTTGAAAATAAGCCAAATGATCTGCCATAAGATGATCAGCTAAAACAGAAGCAGAATTGTGCCATTCATATAGGAGTATTAACAGAGTTGGGTTTTTGGGTTTTTTTTTTCCAACAGAAATCCACTGTATTGAATTTTAAAACTAATATTTTCTATTTTGGGCTGACATGTTTCACCACAGCAATAAATAAAAATCAATTGGGTGACAGTTTCAGACAAGGAAAGGAAATTACAAATTAAATGGAGTTTGATTTTTAGGAGCTGCAAAGACTGAAAACACAAGACTCTCCAACAGACAAGTTTGGGTATAGTTGTGCACGGTAAGTCCTTCCAAATCCCAGCACAGTCAACAGAAAACCTGAAACACTGTTCACAAACCAAAACCCTTAGAAGAAATCTAATATAAATTAAGTATAATAAGTCTAGTACAATATTTTTAATTACAGACACCAGCTGTTATTTTTCCTACTTGCACTTTATCCCTAAACAACAGCAGTTTTATAGTGAAACAGCCCTCCAGGACTGGATACCCTGCAGCACACCAAACCTCAGAGAACCAGGTTTATCTGCCAGCCCAGCCACCCCCTGGCTGGATGGCCACGGACAGGCAGCACCCAGCTATGGGATGAAGGTTCTCCCATCATAATCACATCAGCATCGTTCCTGCTTGGACAGCGCTCTCAGGCATACGGTGTGATCCTTGGGGATGTCCTGTGCAGGGCCAGGAGCTGGATTTCAATGATCCTTGTGAGTCCCTTTCAACTCAGCATATTCTGTGATTATTCTGCGATTCTGTGCAGCCCTTAAGGACCTCCTGATGAATCACAATATTGAAATCCCCATTATCGTTCTCAAAAGGAGCAAACCAGCAAGAAACGCTTCAAAGCCCATCCCTGCATCCTCTTCCATGGAGTGGGAGGGTGTGGGCGCTGACAGGGAAAGGAGAGCAGAGGGAGCCCTGCACAGCTGCCCGCAGCCCTTTCCCACACCGCAGCCCAATCATAAGCTGCTTCCTCCACCTCGTGGAGAATAATGAGAATGATCTGCAAACCACAGCCACCAGAAATTGATAAAATACACAACATTTAAATCTAGAAAAATATCCATTCCCTGGCCCAGAATATTTCAGAATTTTTGGAAATAGTTTCCTGTTCCTTCTAATCTATCATAGGTGCTTAAAAACTTCATATTTTTTATTAGTGTAGAATATCATTAAATAAACAAGAGATTCAGAGAAGCAACTTTGAGATCACTACTGAGGATGTGTGATCAGATCTCAAACTATCTTGGAAGTTATAACATGTATGATTGTTTTATCATTAGAAAGTGGGGAGAATCTCCTCAGGGTGGTTTTTATCATCTCACTGTACTCTAGGTTTCCAAAATTTGTACCAGTAAATACCACTGTTATTACACAAGATAGTAATTTTGTTATTACTATTCTGGAACAGTTATATTAATAAAAGTAATAAAAGTAATAAAAGTAATAAATAAAAGTAGTTTTACCTCATTGATGCTTATCTTTGTTTCATCAGCTGTTTCATTCTCCTGTATTTCAAGTTTACATGACAGTATCAGTTTCATTTTCTCTTAATCAGCCACTGTTTGTCAGGTTCTGCTCTACCTGATACCTTTAAAAAATGTTTCCGTGAGTTTAGAATTTCCTGCATTTCAACTTTTTTTGCTATGTTTTTTTGTTGGTTTGGGATGTTTTCTTGTAAAACAGAAATTAACACTTCGTTCAAATAAATTTTGAGAGAATTGCAATATTACAAGCTTTTCCTGGCGTATTCTTGCTTTCATTGCCTCAAATTTTGTTTGCTCTTTGACTGCTCACTTACCTTACAAAGATGTTTTGATTGAAGTGTCCATACTGATACCCACCCCAAAGAAAAGTATGGCACCACACAGCTGAATTAACCATAAATATTCACTGTGTGCTAATTGCAGAGCAAGCAGCAGTGAAATTAGGTTTTAAAATCAACACTCCATTAAGACAGCTGGAAGAATTTCACACTTGGCAGTGCTATTGTGTCTGTGTGCCTACAGAATCTATACATGCTATTGTTTTTGAAAGGTAGTCAAAATGTAGAACAAAAATGCTCTGCAGAGCAAATTTCTGCTTTTACTCAGATTCTAGTGTTTACCTGCCCCAAATTTCTTCTTCCTTCCCCTGGGAAAAAAAAAAAACCAAACCAAAAAAAAACCCCGAAGTTAAAAAGGCTGAACAAAACAAAACAAAAAATAACCCCACACTCCTAAAAACTTTATCCAGAAGTACCAGTGATTTCAGCCTAAACTCATTCACCTGGCTGAGGGCAAAGTAGGCCAGAGCTCTGCATCAGGCTCGGTGCAGTCACGGCATCCCACAGCCATGGCAGGCTCTAACACCCACAGCCAGCTGCATGTCCCTGGTTTGTGAGGGCCCTGCCTCTGGAGGTTCTGTACATTCCTACATGCAGGAGAGGCAATAGGAGTGCACAATCTGCAACACAATTTTTAGCAGGAATGTGCACCCAAACTACCCATCACTGTAAATGGCTGTTACCAGTTACCAGGACTAGCTAACATTTTCACTGCCACCTTTACAGCTTCACAGGCAGCGGTTCCCAGTCAGATTTACCCATTTCCCTGCTGTGGCTGTTCCATGCCTAGCCAGCTGCATGGCAGATTGCCCCCTGGCTGGATCCTTTACAGCACAAAGGCACTAAATAAGTAATAATGTTTTTATCACAAAGACTGACCCCAAGGGACAGAAAAAGCAGAGGCTCAAGTGTCTAAACAAGGACTGTCTAAGTTTGCCATCTGTGCTCAGAGAGCAGCTGCCAGCACTGCTTTCACCATGATCTGAAGGAAGAGATCAGGACTGGTCTCAGGTGGGGAGCTGGCAGCTACTGCAGCAGTGGGTAACAGACCAGGTAAAAGAGATTTTGAATGAGGACGGACAAAGAATATTTTTAATGGAGAAAAGAGACAAGACATGTTAAAATGAAGAGCATTCACTGCATCCAGCGAACATTTTATGAATGACTGCCTGGAGTTATGAGCTACACCATGTAGGAGACTGCCCAACAGAGGATCAGTAGCTGCTGGCACTTGGTGAATATTCACCTGACAGCTCTGTTTAAAGATGACACCTACTTTACTGACAATTGATATTTTGGCTTCACAAAGGCTGCTACTGAGAGCACCCAGGAAGATGGGAGATCGACACTCTCTTCCCAGCAGTCAGAGGAGGAGATTTTTCTTTCAGAGGAGGCTAAGGAGGTGGGAATCAATGCTAAGCATTTTACTAGGGAATGGACTCAGGAAACGGAGATGTTATTCAGATGGGGCTCTGGCCTCATTAGGCTTGGTTTAGCTTCACGTAGCACACTGACAAGCCTTCCGATAGACCTGACTAAAGTACAAGATACCTGTGCTGTCCTGTGCACTGAGACAGGCATCTGAGTAAGAAGAGCAGGCAGCCATGTAATTAAAAAGCTGCCTGACAGCCAAAGAAAATTGCAGGTCCAAAAGGTCGGTGGTGAATGCAGGTAAGCACGTGAATGCGCTGTATGCCACATGCAGCAGGGCAGTGTTAACATGTTGTCAGCCCTTAATCTGTGAGAACATAAAAATTAAAAATAAGCTCCCTTGAGCAGGATAAATAGTCATACAGGTTATCACAGCTGCAATTTTTTTTCTCTAAAATACCAACCATTTGACTGGTAACAATCTTTTAACATGTTTCTGACAGTATATTCTCTAAGTCATAAAAAGCTGAAACCAATGTATTTTTCAATACACCCCATTCTCCTGCGTGACCCCATAAAGTTCAGTTTGGAAATGCAGCCAGAGAAACCAAGGTTACTTTTATGACTGCATACGTAAATAACCTTTCTACACAATGTTTACCGAATATTATTACCCCAGAGTCGTTAAGGATGAACAGGACAATTGAAGGTCACCTTGTCTAAGGCCCCTGCTCAAGCAGGGTCACCTAGAGCATGTTTCCCAGGACAATGTCCACGACAGAGTTTTGCAGGATTTCCAGGGCACTGCTTGACATCTTAGTCAATCACTCCATCAGACATGTCTTAAATTGCTTCATTTCCTTCCTATAGGCCTATAGATTTCAGCAGATGCTTTTGGAGAAGGAAAGGCATGACACCATTATTTCAATGTCCTCAGAGACTGTTTGTTGCATCACTACAGAGGAATAAATACACTCTGCCTATAAAGATTAAAAGGATAAATTACTGCAGTACAAAAAATGTCTGTGTGAAAGACCAACTGGCCTGATGTCGTGTAAGGAAAATAGTATCCGGGAGGAAAAGTCTTTACAATGAGATTTGGTTACAGCTCTGCAACGTTAAAACTTCCACTCATTACTCAAAGCCCATCAGAACCATCCCATTTGGCACAATTATTTAAGACCTTCAACAACTGACCAAACCCTTTACAAACTTGCCAAACAGGCAAAGCCAATTCACAGACTGACACAAATCCACCTCCCCACTGAGGCCATGAATCACCACATATGTTAAACTAAAATGAAACTGATACGACCACGGATAAATACATTCCTTGTTTTTTGGTCTTTTTTTCCAGTAGAAAATTGACCCACATTTGGTTTGAATTAAAGATTCATTGCACTGAAACAAATAACTAAATGCAAAGATATGAGTCCCTTTGAAGAGCGTGCAAATCAAATTTGAGTGATAATTAGCAGCAGATAATTGAAAACTACTGTTTATTTGCACGGAACCTGATATTACTGAGCTACCTCTGGAATGGACCAATAGAGCTGCATATTCTGCTTTCCACCCCGCTTCTCTTTTTTAAACCTTTTACAGAACATTGTTAATTCACCAGTGTCAAAGCTCCTGCAACCTTGTTGAGTAAATGAGGAGAAGGAAGAAGCAAGTGAAAATCCTCTTTTTCTTCTGTTCTAAAGAACAATGGACCTTTAACAATTTACATCTGCTCCTTCTCCTCTTCCTCTTCATACATACAACAGAACTGGATTTCAAGATAAATGTTGCTTTTGGACTGCAGTTCAAACAAACAGGTCTGTATTTGAGTATACGTTTTTGAGGCTCCTGCTCACACCATTTGTGGCACGGTTTACTCCAATCTTCACTCTCAAATACTTTCAATGCTTGGGATCTAATATTAGAGCCATAAAACTGCTATTAACACCTTCAAGTCTGAAAGAGCATGGCAGGTGGAAAAAAAGAATAAATAAATTTAGTTTTCTCTGTCATCAATAATCTTGCCCTGGTATTTATTTCTACCAAACCAGCCAGGTAAGGAAGCAAATACCTTCTGATTGTGGTAGATGCTAAACACATCTGCATGTAGTGCAGGGGGTTTCTTAGCTAGAGAGTTTACAAACTGAAGACAGAAACACGAATTCCCCCAAAAGTTATGGAAAACTATGGAAAATGGGAACTCAGCTAAAATATGACGATTTTTTGGTAGGATCCTGCTTGATAACAATGGCTTTGAAACAAACCACACAGCCTCTGACAAAACACTGCTACAGAAACAGGTCAAAGTGACTTAGGACTAGAAGTACCCAAGAATGCTTTATTACTTAGATTTAAATTTGATTGCTAAAGGACAAAACAAAACAAAATCAGAGTGGGGTGGTATCTCCCTTTTGACTTGAACAAAATCAAATGTTGTGTAATTTAATTTTAAAAAAGCAAGTCTTGAACTCCCTGGGAAGTAAGTTTTAACTCTCAGACTGGTTTTCACAGAATTAAAACTGCCCTTCTTAACAGATGAGAGTAAAATCATGCATTTTCATAAAGTGAATTCTAATTACTACAGGTATCTTAATGTTGTATATTGTTTTCACAAAAAGTTCAGAAATACTCAGATCAATGGGGAAAATTTAACCTCAGAAAAAAAAAACCACTGTAATAGCAAAGATTCCATACCTTTTAGTAAAGACTCATGTTGTCAATGATACTCATTCAGTAGCATGAGAATACCTCCCCCATTCCACAATACATTGGAACTAACAGTTTTTAGCAATGTTCTTGCTCAAATTAGTATTAAACCTTACACAGTAAATATGTTCTTTCCACAAACAGCTTTCAAACTGTGTGTGCGCGCATCCTTCCGACTGTTAAGACACACAAATCCTCATCTGAGTAAAATATTCACTAAATTCATTCTTCACCCAGGTGCAAAGGCAAAGAGCAGTACGTTTGTTAATTATGTTATCTAATACATAAATAGATACAATTCTGTACAACTTCCTGTGTCTACAATACATCCTGCATTTTTAAAATCAAGTTGAAGTCATTAAAATCTCAAAAGTTCCCAAAAAATCCATCCCACGCACACCTACTCACCTTCCTGCTCATCTCTTCCAAACCCTGGAGCCTCATCTCCTTCAGCCTCATCTGAAATTCATCTGAATTTCCTTCTCTGTACACAAAGGTTTCCAAGTCCCTGTTCCTGAGCACTTGGTATCTGCTATTTGCCCTTGCTAACAAAGCACAAGATCCCTCATTAATTTTACCATGAAAGCAAGGCGAAATTTTTCAATCTCAGTATTAACTACACGCATTTTTATCCTGCTGGCCATTTGTCAGCCCCAGACACACTTAGCAATGCCACGCTGCGAAATGAGCTACAGTAGGTTTCCAGCGATGATGACTCCACACCTTTGGCAGTCCATTCCAATGATGAACAACCCTTTCAGTGAAGAAATTCCTCCTATATCCAGCCTGAACCTCCCCTGGCACAGCTTGAGTCTTTTTGTCCTGTCACTAGCTTCCTGGGAGAACACGTCAATCCCCACCTTGCATATATAAATATATATATATATATATTTGTGTGTGTGTGTGCATATATAAATAAATAAAATACAGAAGAGCCTTAAATTCTGATGTAGCTAGTTCCTCCATTTATAAAGTACTTTTCCCCCACAAAATAAGATATAATCTCTAGAAAAAATATAAATGGGGTTTATCCTCAGCACACAGCAGGGCAAATGTAAAGGCTTTTTGCTTTTACAAAAGAAATATTGGTTCAGCTGGACACTTTGTGTCCTTTGATGGTTTTCTTCCCCAGTACAGGAAGCTCCCTCAAGCTTGCTTGGTATTTACCTCTTGCACCTTGTTATTATGCACACATTTTTTTCCATGTCCAATACAATGACCAGTTGCAAGATTAGCAGCACACACAAATGTCAATCTATAAATCACAAATAAGTGACTCAGTACACCCACTACTGCAATATGAAATCTGTACATGCGTTGCATCTGTGCACCACAGCGGCTATGACCAGATCGTCACCAGAACTTGCTTATTTTCTGTAGTGACTTTCTTTAACCAAAGTGAGAGCTGACCCCCAGTCACAAAGATAATTTCTCCCATTTTCTGAAGCTGACAAATGCAATGTTGTGAAAACTCCAATGAAATGTGTGTATGGTTTTAGAGGAAAAATTCAAAGGCTCATATAAAAAACACTTCCTGAAGAAGAAAGGAAGTTCTCTAAGTTTTGAAATTATTTACTTACCTTTGCTTGTGCCAAGCTTATTATGGCTTTTTTTTTTTCTTCATTCAGATCCTCAAAATGAGTGGTGTTCTGACTTTCTTAAATTAGCTATACATTAACACACATGCCCAAATCTTCAGAAATTCTGCCCCATAAGTTGGAATAAACATAACAAGCCCCAGCATAAAAATGTTATTAAAAGGAAATAAAAATACATCATGTTCCCATAACATATTCTCAGGTGAAGACAGCTGCACACTAAACCATACATAAAATGTTTAGCAATGCAAAAGGTTTGCCTGATGATTCTGTAAGGATATGACAAAAAGAATGAAAAAAAAACCAAACAAAATGCTTAGCCATCCTAACCCAAATAGAGATTAAAATAATATATAACTGATTTTATTCATTTTGTTACTGTCTAAATCCATGTGGGAAGCATTCAAAAGGCATGTTTATTTTGTCTCATTGACAAAATAACAAACACTAACCATGCAAATTTCTACCTTTCAACAGTGCAGGCCCTACTCCACGTTGAGTGGCAGTGCCCTTCACCAACGCTCCACTTCAATAGTCTCCAAAAATAAAGTGAGGAAGCTCCAGGCTTAAGAGCTTTACTAGGTCAGAGTCTCAGCATACTTTCTGAAAAATTCAATCACAGTAAGAAAAGGTTCATCACCCCTCAAATAAAAGCAGGAAGATTTGTTGTATCACCTGCAATTGCAGCATCTTCTCACAGCCAGAAGGAATGGGAAACACCCAAACACAGGTATCTATAACCAAATGCAGCTGACGCTGAGTCAAACCTGCAGCATGGATGCTGTGGCCACTTGACTGACAAAAAGCCCTTTCTTATCTTCCATCTCCTGGAGGTATCAGGAAGATGATTCCTCTACCTTGTGAAAATACACCAGAGAAGGAGCACATGTCTCAAGGACCTCGCTATGGCAAGACTTCTAATACCAACAAGGTAGGACCATTGGCTCTGTTGTAATTTGGAGAGTAACATTATTATACATAGACACAATGCCACATGAACCAAATCCTAATAGCGTATGTCCAAAAAGATGCATAAAGAGTATGGAAAGCTGGCCTACCAAATATATTACAACAGAGCTGCATCATCAGAAGCAGAGGAGTAAGAATATTTTGTAGTCATATTACTTAAAACTGAGACCAATCCGCTTTTGGAAATGTAAATATTCAACTTAGTTAAATCAAGACAATCACAGATAGACAATTTTTCCCAAATCTTTGGCTGTATTGCAATGGTTGTTTCAATTTGTAATCTCCAACTAAACATTTCCTATCCATGGATTAACAATATATTTACTGACTTGTGTCTTTTAACAGTATTTATCCAACATAACAAAATAAACTGCAATTTGTTATACTTTTTTTTTTTACAAAACATTTTATAAATATTTTTACAAAATGTATACAAAGCAATTTCAAGTGAGACATACTTTACAAATGAAGGTATTTAAGCAAATAAAGTCCATACCACACTGACAATAAGTGACACATCCTCTTTAAGTGAAGTCAGTCTGTAAGGCCTCCCTACTCTAACAGATAAATTATACTAAAATCTTCAAAATGAACATAGTTTTCTTAATTGCCAGTTTAAATTTTGTTTTAATATTAGGCAGTATTAAATAACATTGAAATCACAATGCTGATCCAGCAAAATAATGAAAACATGTTTAAAGTCATGCACATTCACAATACTTTGCTGGACTTGAGCCCATATAATTAATAAACTTAAGCACCACAAAAATACAATTCTTTCATTTACTGCTTCACCACGTACCAGAATTCCTTTAGAATTGAATTCAAAGGAGTGAACAACAGAACATTAACAATCTAAGATCAATCTTACTAGGATTGTTCAATGGGTTCCTCTCATCAGCAGTTCAGAGAAATGTGTCTGACCAAATCAACCACAATTAATTTTTGTAATTTGTCACTTTTTTATATGCTATTGTCCCCCCTACCAAATGAGACCCAATAGAAGACACATAGCCTGATACTTCAGTTATGTATTTGCTGTAGAGAGGCTGGAAACCACACACCCATTTCGAGGTGGTACAAAAAGCAAGGGGATTGATGAATGTGCAACTTCACTTTTCTTTCTCAATAAAAGAAAAATTTAACTAGTTAACATACCGCTGTGTAACTTACTGCTCTTCTTCCTACATAGTTTGGAACGGTTAAATTTCCAAAATGATAAAATAAAATATGCATCAGAATACACAGCCATGAGAATATTATTAAATCTATAAAGGCAACAGGTGAAGACTATCTTGTCAGTTTTGCCAATAAGAAAACAACTAACTGCCTGAGAGTCTATTCTGTGGACACCCAACTAAAAATTTAAAACTGGCAATACTTATTAATATTTTATACAACACTTGAGAATGTTGGGTTTTTACAAACATGTACTTTAAAATTGGCACAATTTTTTTAAATGGCAATTAGTAACATACAAAACCAGTACTTCCATTCATGTTGAAGGGGAGATGAATTTTAAGGAAGTTCATCTTTGTCACATTGCCTTCTAGATTTGGTTTCCTCAGTGGTCAGACAGTGGACTATAGCTCAATACTGAGGTGCACTGTAAGGTTCTACTATCCCAATGATCTAATTATGCTTCCTTCTGTGCCATTCATATGGACTGAGTTACACACCAGCAAAACCTTTTGGTTTCTCTCCTGGCAATCTGACTGACAACCACAGCTTGTCACAATGAGCCTCTCTATCATGAAAAATCATAATCAGCAAGTCTGGAAAACGGCTGGTAATGTTTCTGAAAAATGGTGGAGAAATTCTGGGGGAGAACACAAGCATACCTTAGAAAGCACAAAAGCTGTATCCTCCTGAGCAGACATATGTACTACACACACGTGACAAACGTCAGCGCATTTATGTGCATAAAAGCACTCATGACCAAAGTAAACTAGAACAAAGCAGCATGGGCAGCAAAAAAAAAAAGTCATAGATTAAAATAAATAAATAAAATAATAAGATTCTATCTTAACAACATGACAGTAAGCCAAATACAAACCATGCAATGGTTTCACTTGGCTTTAAAATATGAATTAATAATTACACTTTTTTTGATATGTTTAAACAATGGGATTGCTGATCAACTTTGGTCTGTACATATCTTGATAATTATGACTGCTACGGTGGATGATTTAACATTCTCTGACAGCAAAAAGCAAAAAAAGAAAAAAAAATCAAAAATAAACACTGGCCTTTAATCAGAGTAAGGCTAACGTCCTCTTAAAATATAAGCTACAAATAACAGTTTCCAAATAAAAGTGCTTCTGACAACTGGTCTAAAAAAAAAATAAAACCAAACAACAAATAAAAGAAAACATTTATACCACTTCAGAAAGACTCAAGGCTGACTACATCCAATTATAAAATGCAAAATCTTTTCCTCAAGAGATAACATATATATGTATTATATATATAATTTCATGGCTCTATCATGGCCTCATCCTGTACACTTTGCTATTTACTGGCTTCCATTCTACCTTCCTTAGTCAAGCATTTATTACTTCATATCATGCCACTGTGACTAAGATCATATAATATCATCCCGCAGACTAAAGTTACCCACTACAAATATATCATCAAGTACTAGTTTCTGCTCAGAAAGCAATAGAAAAGCACTTAAAGTTTAAATTATGAAGCCTTGTAAACACACTGATGATTTCCTTCCAACTTAAGAATCCTAGAATACAGATTCATTAACAAAGCAAATAATCACTTCTGAATAGAGGTACAGTGGGTCTTCCAGAAAAACAAAAAATTTGATAATTTGTGGAAGAGAAGGGTAGGGGAGAATTGTTGCTTCCATCACTCTTTAAAAACATTTTCTTAATAAATATATCCTTTCAAATGACTGTGATTGTCAGTATATTACCATATTATATAGGGCCTAACAACCTGCAACCTTGTTATGTTGCAGTACTGCTCAATTATCAAAAGCACTATCGTAATAATACTTGAAACAGTAAGGCCCTAACAGACTGCATTCTAACAAGGATTAACTTTACTTGGATATCTCACTGTAACCACAATGAGTATTGCTCTCAAACACAGAACAGAATCTAGTTTAGAAAGGTTAACCTTAAATGCATGTCAGGCTGTACTTGTGGTGTCATTCACATTTGCTTCTGCTAAGAGAAACATAACTTGTCCATGGTACTGTAACTATTAACACTCTAAGATACTATTTACAGCTGCTTCTAAAATAGAGTCAGTTTCTACAACACTTTCACTGTGGTCTGGAATAAATTTTTCCAGGCAGTTCTCTTGTGAAGCAATAGGTGAAAAAGTAGGAAACTCTAATTCAACTGAGCCACTACTTGCTGCCTCATTTTGTGGTTGTCTCCCAGCTTTTTTAAGTTCCAAGATGCTTTTAAATGTAGTTTCTAAACTCTTACTCAACAGTAAGTCTTGCTGGGGTTCACCAGAGCCTTTCCTGTTATCAGGATGCAAAACCTCATTCTTTGGAGAGCTCCTCAGAGTTTTGTCTTGAAGTGAATTGTTACACGTTACCTTTGAGAAAGATTGAACTGTATTCCTTGATATTTTATTGTGTGTTCCATGACTGCCCCTTGACACAATTTTTGACAAGTCTTCAGAACTCGAAGAATTCTCAGTGGACTTGGCAAGATCTTTCCCAGTCATCCTTTCTTCAGAAAGTGCCACATATTGGCTCTCAGAAGAACAATTTGCTTTTTCAAACTTTAAAGCTTTAGTGAGGCTCTCAGATTTTTTAGTAGAAGCTTTTCCTTCTTGTGGTGTCAGAATATTGTTAGGCACTAGAGGAAGTTTACTGTGATTTGTGGACTCTGCTGAGCTGGATTTTGGTCGGTCTCTGGCTTGGGTTTTGGTAGTCTGACTTCGAGAAGGTATTGTTTTGCTAGACTGATGGTCACTTTTGCTGGACTGTGCTTCTTCAGTTGTTTTCTCAAATTGTTTGGCAGAACAACAAAAATCGGCCTGATAACCATCTGAAAATTAAATAGCAACATTTTACTAAAATTACCTACACACCAAACTAACTGACACTCCAACATAGTTTGTGAGTATTGAAATTCAAACAGCTTACAGACCTGGGTCTTTAAGAGATGTTCATATGCTTAAGTGTTCTGCTACGTACAGTGCAGATTATCACTAAATTAATCAGCACACTATGTACGAATGTGCACTGTAAAACCAGATTAAGGGCACTTCCCAGCATTCTAAATATGCAAATATGGTCTCTGAAGACTAATACTTTCTACAACACAACCTGTGAATAGCTTTTAAAATATGCAGATCATGCAGAACCTTTAAACAAATAGTAGCTGTAATCTTACACAAATAATGTGTTTCCAGGTGCTATGTTCAACAATACTCCAGGTAAAAATGCTGCCATTTAAATAGCCATGACACTCCAAAAGCAACACTTCATTAAGATGAACAAGAGTATTCATGCTTCAAACAGTGGTGTTCTTTCTGGCTGCAAGCAAACTCACAGATTCTTCCCTGCTAGAATAGAGACACTGCAGGAGTCATGTCTGTTGTCAAAAGAAACTCAGAAACATTTCTCTGCCAAACAAAATTTTTTTTCCACAAATAAATGCTTCGACCTTACAGTGTCTCTGGATTGTTGAATTTTGGATATAAAAAGTTATCTTGAAACTGTTTATTCAGTATTTCAATTACTGGAATCCATAGCAATCAGTGCCTCACTGTGGCCACAACTATTTTTAGATACTCCACACTTAATTTAGAAGTTAATTATTACTTACCAGGATCCACAAGTGCAAGACGCTTATCCCGCGTCAGAGATGCCCTTTCCTCCTGGTTAAACATCCTATCAATCATAACCATTTCTGCAGAGGGATTTATCCGCTGTAGGAAAATGAAAAGAGAATCAATCTCTGTAGTGACGTTGGTAGCAAATCTAAACATTTATAGCTTAGTTACTCCTCAGAAAAAAAAAATTATTTTTAATATATTTGTGAAGAATACTCGCAATTCAAAATTCTTGACTCTGACCCAACCACAACTGAAACTTAACCATAAAATATTATATTGTATGGCAAACTTTATTAGGTAAATATTTTAAAACATCCAAAGATGTCAAGAATTTCCTTCCAATTGTATGAATTGTACTTTCTCAGGACTGAGTAGGTTTATTATTGTATACCACAATTTTTTTTACATTATACGGTATCTTTCTCTTTTAGAGCAACAACCAGCAAAAATTTTGAAATGGGACCAACCCTATCATCCTCCCTGCACTCCTCTCCCATCCTTGTAACTAGTTGGTGCAGAGCTGCATTTTGCTGGCAATGCCTTCAAGCAAGTTGGATCCATCCATCACAGAAAAAGTTCACTGCACTGGGCCACAACACAGGCAACTAGCTTCAAAACTGAACACTATTTGAAACAAACCCTCCAAAATTACTACATGGTATTTGCCATACAACATACCAGATGCTAAAAACAAATCACAACATCCATCCTCTCTCAGTACCTGCAAATACTTGCAAATATTTGATGGCTAGGATCTTTTACAATGGAACTGCTAGTTTTCAAAACCATATTAATACTTATGTATTCCTGTCCCTAAATATCTACTATAATCAAATTCAAAACTTTTCAAGGCCTGAAAACTAGCATGTCTGAAGCCACAGTGGCATTTCCTGATCCTTGTAAAATACATTCTTAAAGTAACTTTCTCAGTTTTATTTTACCTCATTTGGATTGTGAAAGCACTTAAATCAGAAGCACTTCTAATGAAAACAAGAAGTTCCACCCAGCTTTTAAGGAAAAACAATGATTTCCTAAATTTTAATACGATTTGGCTACAATTGTATGGCTAGAGGCCTCTGAATGGACATTACCAACACTATTTCAGGTTCCATTAGTCACAGAAATACATAGAAATCACCCTCCCGACTATCATAGCTTGCTCAGTGTAAGAGCAAAGTAGAAGCAGAGAAGTTCATGAGCCTGTTCTGCAGGTGTGTATTTTTTTAACAAACAATCCCATCCCCTAAACAAAGTGTACCTGAGTTATACACCTTACCATTGCATCTTCTATAAGCAAACATCTGTATTTGTTCAGCATAGCCTGCGTCCTCTTCAGAAGCTGTGTAGCTACAGATTCAAATTCACTGTCCACTAGAAAGACAAAGTACACTTTCAAACGCTGTTCTTCAATAACCTGCACGAATTTTAAAATGTTCCTTTTCTTACTGCTCTAACTTACATTAGGAATTCTCTCCATACACCAATTACAAACTTACCGAAAACTTTTTAAAAAGAAAATTACCTTTTCTTAAATCTTCTTCTGTTGGCAGTGATCCCTGGCACACATGGTATGAAAGGAGTCTCTGAACTGCATCATTTAATGATCTGAACCGACTTTTATCTGGTGTCACAGCATGTACCTGATCCTTCTGTAACTGCTGTAGAATACTACAACAAGAATTAATGATATATAATTAACATACACTGTACACAGCTTTTACAATGACAAAACTAAAAAATTAAGGTTTCTGCAACAAAATTACAAAGAAAGAGTGACTTACAAAGCTCCTTTAGTTAACTGTTTAGCAGCAGGCCTTTTCTGTCCAACTAAATGACCATCCACCTAAGTTCAAAATAAAAGACAAATCACAATATATCCCCTCATTTGCAAAGCCTATGCTTCAGTATTTGTTTCTGTCAATTAAGTATATCATCAACACTAACTGTAACCACCACGTAAGTATGAACACTTGCAACTATCTCCTACTTTCACAGGGCACTCTATCAACAAAATAGGGAAGTGACAAACCAAAGGTCTGAAATGCTGTTTGTACGCAAATTCGGTATAAAACACGGTTGTGCACTATACAATATTTCACTAGGAAAGAGATGATCAAATTCAGCAGGTGCAAAGAAGGAAAGGTACAACTAAAACCTTTTCCAAATAAATCTGCTCTTACAAACTGTCTCTGCATTTCTCAGAAGATGTCATCTTGCCTGATATTGATGGATTAGAGTATCTGTAAGGAAAGCAAGCTAAGGTTGTGCACTTAAATGCTCAAAAGCCACAGTGGCTGGGGAGGCGCTAAAAGCCATTCTAGGAAATCTATTTCAGTGTCAATGCTAAGATATGCCCATCAGGCAGAGATCTAACTTATTTTCTCCTTTGCTTAGACATTTATGAAACCAAGATTTTTCCTGGGAACACTGTCTTAAGACCTGAGGTTCTCTGAAGGCATAAAGACGAATGGCAGGCCCTCTGCAATGGTACTTGTGTCAAAAAGCCCCCAACTTCAGAGCATAAAAAGCAGTCACCACCAAGCAGCATGAGCATGTGACCAACTATTACACAACCACGCTGAACTCCTAACTGACCACTATTGCACCTTCTGCTCTACTTTTATGTCCGTAAGGCATGGAAAAGTATTCGTCCTACTACATTGACAAATACATTTACAAACAAAAAATCTAAGTCAGATCTTCTCCAAAAAACCCAGACAATGTTTTTGTACACACCTATGATATGCAGGAGAACCTCTGATGGTAAAAAAAAAGAGTATGGAGTAAAGAATAAAACAAAGACCAGGTGGAACTTTTCTGCTACTTCTCACAAACCACTCTCCACCACTCAGCTAGAGAACAGCTGAGTTTGCAAGAAATAATGGTAAGAGTAGGTCTAACTTATGGCAAACTCAATGAAGAACTGGGAACAGTATGATCAGATTCCACTTAGTGAACTGAATCTCAAAGCAGCATTCAGTGTATCAATTCGCAAAATAATCAACATTTATTATGTCAAGGTAGAATTTGGCAAGTTTGTGTGAGTTCATATAGTCTAAAAAAACCTGCAAGGATTCCTAGCTTGTGTGCTCACTCCCTCCCCCCACACCAGTAGGGAGGAGAAAGCAAAAAAAGTAAACCTTGTAGGTTGAAAAGAACAGTTTAAAAATTGAAACAAAATAAAATAATATAGCAATGATAGTATAAATTTGTTATGAGAAAGAGAAAAAGGGGGAATTAAACCTAGGACAAACAAGTGATACAAGGGATGCACAATGCAATTGTTCAGCACCGATGCCCACCCTGTCCCTGAGCAGTGATCAGCAGCTCACAGCCAATTCCCCCATTTATATACAGAACATGATGCTCCATAGTATGGAATATTCCTTTGGCCAGTTTGGACCAGCTGTCCTGGCTCTGCACCCTCCCTTCTTGTGCACCTCCTCACTGGCACAGCATGGGGCACCGGGAAGGCCTTGACTTACACAGTAAGCACTGTTCAGTAACTGAAACACTGGTGCATTATCAACATTATTATCATCCTAAATGCAAAACACAGCACTGTTCCAGCTACTAAGAAGAAAATTCACTCTATCCCAGCCAAAACCAGAACAGACAGGAAAACATATAAATAAGAGTATTCTCTACCTGTATACTCTGCTGAACTGATGATGAACCTAACACTTTTTCTTGTGGCTGTGCTGTTCCTAGAGATTGTTGTATGATTTTTCCTCCAGAGTCCTGTCCTATAAAAAAATGTAAAAAATACTCGTCATCCTAAGCAGGAAGAGAATAATTTTGTGTACATATCCCGATAATTTTACGTGACTTTTTAGGAAAGATACATCTTATGCCTATAAAAGCATTAGTGCAACTATCCTGTGGAGAAACCAGCTCATAAAAATGAAACAGGACTGATACTTTGTCCTGCAAATGACAAAAATCCTCAGATATTAATCACACCATAGTATTGCAACATAAGAAGAAATTCAAATATTTTAAGTTTTGTGTCCTAACAATTTACCTAAAAAGCATACAGTAAATTTTATCAAGCTTTTAAATACTAACCCTCCCTCAAGCATATCAACCTAATTTTTCTAGAGCTCCTGCAAGTATTTAGACAGCAAGCATATTTTTTCCCCTAGATTTTTTAGACAGGCAGACTTCCTCCAAATGCCTTGCTCCATAATTCAAACAGCATCTTATCAGTCATGCTATGTTACAACCAAAACAAGTAAGAATTTATTAGTTTTTTTTCCCCAAAGACACCCAGCACTCTGTGCTGCTTGTAAAGATTTGCTTGGACAGCTTACACATACCGGTACACAAGGACAAAAAAAAAGCAAGGTACTGGACCTTATTCAAAAGGGTTACTTATGTACAAAGAGAACAGGAAGGTTACTGCATTTTTCTGTTTGCCTTGAATGTACAGGTTTTGTTCTTTTAGTAGCATGGTGCTGCTTGAAAAGCTGCTATTTTGCCATGAACAGTGCATGAACTATTCTAACTGAAA
Source organism: Pardalotus punctatus (assembly GCA_013400915.1). Classification (NCBI taxonomy): domain Eukaryota; kingdom Metazoa; phylum Chordata; class Aves; order Passeriformes; family Pardalotidae; genus Pardalotus; species Pardalotus punctatus. The sequence goes on from VZTX01011487.1 coordinate 113,785, forward strand.
GTGACACATTCAAGAACAAAGTGAGTGATGACAGCCTGCACATAACCTTGTAATAGATATTTCTCTTCCCTCTGTATCTGAAACAGCCACCATATTCGAGAATCTAGAAGTTTCATGGAATTTTAGCAGATGTCTGTATTTTGCAAATGACTTATTTCTATTTTCCTAAGCTAGAAAAAAAAGAAAAATTAAAGAAGGTACAATTTTGGATTTTATAGAGGGGAGAAATAATTACTAATTGTGAAGATTCAACTTTTCACTCTAAAAAATGAAGTGCCAAGGTTGGGAAAAATCAAAGGACACATTCAATACTGAAAAAAAATAGTTTGCATTCTTCTAAAAATAAAATTCCAACAACCTGTAGAACCCTATGTGCATGAACCATCAATTTAAGTCTGACACAGTGAAGAACGAATCTCTGTTGCTGGAGAGAATTAAGAAAATTATGTTAAAAAGACCTTAGTTGACCTGATAGTGTGTTGCTCAGAAGACTTGTTAGCTGAGGCTGCCTCAAATTATCTTGTGTCTTCGATGCAGAAACTGGTGATGTCTGGTTCACAGCCTTTTTCTGTGCCACACACATAAAATAAAAAATTTTTTTTTTTAAAATCACAGTGAAATATTTACTGAAAGCTTTAACAAACACAAGGAAAAGGCACCTAAAATTCATCTCTATGTATATTTTTTGAACTTTAAACTCAGTGGTGAAATTTCACAAATCTCAATCCCTCCAAGTTCACGAATTTTATAGAGTAAATCAGAGAGGAATAGAAATTACACTAGCAGCACAAATATATACCAGTTGCATTCTACAAGACCCCTTATTTACCACTACAAGTGGTCCTCAGAAAGCTCAGCTTCTGAAAGTCCCAGAACTGTCAGATGAAGTTGCTTTCACAACAGAAAAAAAAAACAAAACAGTGGAACAAACCATTCACTGCTTAGCAACTAAATGATACATGGTTTAGTATAAAGTACAATGTTTAAAATCCAAGTACAACAAACTAAAAAGATTGTGGTAAATAGTGGCATTTGTTGTCTGTAAGTTCCCATTTACAGCTCTGAAATTTCAGCACAAAAACAAAAAGATCTTTTACAGCAGTAAGAAAGACTATGCCTTTGTAACTGCTGAAACTCACTGACCCAGCACATAATCTGCAAATAGGAAGATGCAGACACGCCTCAAATTACTCATCTGCAAACGAAATGTTACAACCTGTGCCAGCAGCTTTGGCAAAGGCTACAAATGTGTTTCTACAACATGTACTGAATTTTTAAATATACGTTATTTTCTAAGACATTATTTCACTGCAGATTTTGATTTTGGTTTAAAAAAAACCCATCAGACCTTTGGAAAAAGAGAAAGATCTAAGGTAATTAGTGTAAATGCATTCTGAGAGAGTTACCAGTATTTTAAAATGATCGGAAAAAAAACTCAACCAAAATTTCAAAATAAGGATAGAAATTGAACAGCTTGTTGCTAATTGTGTAAAAAGTCACTGAGTTAAAATTGGCAGTTCACTCTGCAACTTCATACATTTTTTTTCTTTTAAACTTTTGACTTTTCTAAGTTCACTTATGAAAACAGAAAAATTTGAGTTCAATATATATTGCAAATGTTTCTACCGGACAAAAAAGACCAAATCTCACCTTAAAAGTAAATTCAGACCTTTTTTTTTTTTTTTAACTACTACTAGCTTGACTTCTTAGAGAACTTTTTTTAATGTTATGATTTTACAAACTGCTTTTAAAGTAATTTCTTTTTTAAGATTTTAAGACACTTCTTGTCTTCACTTCAAATTTGGAAGCTTCTAACTGCTCCAGACACACATAACAAAAGCACCAATACAGTAAATAACAAAAGGAAGCCAAGAAACCTTTCCATCTCTAATTTCAATAAGTCAGACCTTGAAAATGCATAGGTTTTAGTGAGGTCAAAAAACTTTTAAGTGCTAAGAATGTGCTTGAGCCTTTACATCTAGCCTATGGTAAGGTTTTCAGGAGTGCTCACAGTTGTATAACTTTACAATGTCCTTTAAACAGGAGCAGAAATAGATCAATGCTAAGCTCTTCTGAAAGTAACACTACAAATAAACAATAAAATCTTCAGAATTAATCAAAGAGTTGTTCACTCAGTGACAGATTTAGAAAATACCAAGTGAAATTATGTCTCTGGGTTACAGTAATTTCCAGCAGTTCCACAGTATTTGTAAGAATACAAACCAGCAAAATTAACATTCTGTGTATTAACAGCAACTTTAAACTTTGCTAACCAGATTTTAGCACAGCTTAGAAGCCTTTCTTTAGCTACACTCTCAGGCAGCTTTCATACCTGACCAAAGGCAAATTGCTGTTGTGTTACTCCAACAGACGTGTGACTAAAGGTGCTGACAGATTTGGAGGAGGATGCTGGAAGACGATGCGATGCACTGACGGCAACTTGAGCTCTGTTCTGGACCAGCTGATCCCCTGTAAAGTTCCCTCCTGATGCGACAGACTGAACTGATGCTCCCAAGCTGGGATGTACTGAACCAGAAGAACTCGCAGCAGCAAATCGATTAGAAGCTGACATATTTGAGACTGTGGACTGCCCAGGTGACATGGTAGTAAAACTCGATCTGCCTTGAGAAACATTAGCTTGGCTGGGCGACAAATGCAACACCGTTGGTGACGCCTGCTGCAGTGGCACCTGTCCACCAACAATTTGGGAAGTTCCATGATTTACTATAACTTGGTTTCCAGGAGCTGTGAATGTCTGGCCAGAAACAAGCTGAACAGCTGCGTTCTGATTATTCAGCATCTGCCCTGAATATGACTGGCTGGCTCTCAGCATGTTTGCGGAGTTCCTGTTGAGCATTACATGCTCAGCAGACACTTGGCCAGGAACCAGCTGGGAAGGCTGAGTCTGAAGAAGTTGTCCATTTATGGCCTGGACATGATGAACTGAATTAGAATTAACAGACAAACTTGTAGGTATGAGAAACTGGTTTTGAGGTGCATGAGGCTGTCCCATAGGAGAATGGATAACAATACTACCTCCAGCATTGCTAACTGTCTGAGGTGTAACTGATTTCCTTGTATTTTGTTGGTTAACAATATTAACAGACATATGAGGACCAACTACTGAACTTTGAGGTGAGTTTGCAGAAGCAAATGGAATCCCTTGCTGTACATGATGTTGCTGTATTCCCAAGTTATTCACATTGTAAGCAGTCTGCTGACCCATCTGAATAGGCTTTGGTTGGATATTAATAGGAACTTTGTTAGAGTTTGGTGCCAAACCCCTTTGAATGATGATATTATGAACAGGCAACGAAGTCTGAAAATTTGTGCTGTTAAATGGAACAGTTACAGGTTGTGCTACTGGACTTGAATTTGAGTTACTGAACAGTGAGTTCCCATTTGGAGTCTGTCTATGAACCAAGAGGCCACTGCTCATGTTTGCAGGTGTTTGCTGACCATTGCCTTTCAGTATTATCTGAGATCCATCGAGGTTATTGATGGTCATCATGGAAGGTTGATTACTAAATGAACCAATCAGCTGTATCTGCCCAGAACCACTAATCTGGCTGCTATTAGACAAATGCTGGCCGGGAACACTAATTCCGACATGTTGCATAAAGCCATGTTGCACACCGACTGTATTGCTTGCAAAAGATGTTCCAACGGGTTGCTGTACCACTTGAGTAACTCCTATAGGTTGCAACGTCTGACCTGAGTAATTAGAAACATTAGAAGCCTGAGTAAAGGATGCTGATGAAGACGGATGAAGCTGAGCTTGTGCAAACTGTTGGCTAGAACCTACACTGGCATCCAAATATGCCTCTTCTGCCAAAGTCTGTTCAGTAATATTGGCCTCCTGCAATGACTTCTGAAGAATATCAAAAGGCTGATCCTCAGTAAGATCAGGTAAAGGAGAAGACACAAGTTCATCTTCAAGAAACTGAAGGCTACTGGACAGCTGCAGTCCATCACTAGGCCCCTCTCCAAGCTGACCACTTACACCTTTTACAGACGACTTAGGATCAGTGTTCTGAAAGGAAAAAGAAGAAATAAATCACTTTCAGAAATTCCAGTATCTACCTTGTTTCCTCATTAAGTTATTTTTCCACACAAGCCAACTTTCTACACAGAATTATACTCTTCCCATAGCATGTGCAGGGTAATGTTGACCCCATACAGCGAGCCAGCACAAACAGCTGCCCTCAAACAGACTGCTAGAGACGCTATTCTCCTTTCCCTTCTCAAATCTCTCAATACACAGCACTTAGCTCTGCAACTGCACAGTTTCAAGAGGACATGAAATGCTAAGTACCATTTTCCCTTCCTCAAACTGAGCACTCTACTGACAAAAGGATAAAAGAAAGGAGGAGTGAAAACACCTCCACTGTAATTCAGTTTGGGGCAAGGCTTTAGTAGCAACAGTAAAGCAGGGGAAAAGCAGGAGAAAGCTTTCCTTTCACTGGCTTCTATCAAATAAGATTCGTCTTAAAAATCCTACCAGCATTTCTATAATCACTTACTGTAAACTGATGAACATTTCATTAAGTTAAGGCATTATACTAATTCCTTGTTCAAAAAAAAAACTTTAGAAACAAGGCAGTAAGAAAAAAAAGTTAGAGACTGTGGTTTATGCTCATAAAAAGATTACTGAGAACTATAAACATTGGAACTACCACAAATATTAAATGGCACCTTTAATGAAAAAATCCTTCAAATCCACGTCCATAAACACCATGATAAAGAAAAACAAAACCTGTTTACTCTGGCCTACTGTGAAGATTTTCCTAAAACAAAGTTCTGTCTAAAAACTCTGAACAACACAAGCATCAGGTTTCTAGAGATAGAATGACAAATTTAAATGCATAATAACACTTGTGATAGTTTTAAGTTGGGCAAAGTACACCTTTCTAAATTGCATAATCATATCTCAGCTATTCAGAAGCAACAACCAGTTTCTTTTTAGGTCAGGATAAATGGAAACTGTGGGTGTGCAATTATCAGCCACATTCATACTCCTTCACTCCTTGAAGGTCATAGACACTTGTTTTCACCTCATGTAAACAGTGTGAAGATGCTGCAAGCCATAATTACCGTATGCAATCATGTCCCCACCCTAACTTCAGTTCCAAGTATATTTATTCAGAATTTTACCCTAATCTGCTTCTGAAACAACCTGTGCATTTTCTGAAACTTCAGTCATGTTTTAAAATATTTTTAAAATTTTCTTAATATTATGTAAAATATTTTCAAGTTATAACTATAAAACTACATCAGTCTTTTTAACATTTATGTTAACAGAGGAATTGAACCACTGCTTAAATGTCTCACTGTCTGAACCTCAAGAACACCTAAAGCTACAAATCAGCTTCTCAACTGCACCTAGCAACCATCAGGAAAAGTAAAAAGAAATCACTGACTAGGCCATAATTAGGATTCTTAACTGTCAGGTTCTTGAGGAGAACTCCCTATTCCATCTGTAACTTGCCTCTAAGGACAATGACCGAACTGAAATCTTTCACAACTGTGTAACTGGAACAGTTCCACTAATGCTATTCCAGTCAGTACTAACAATACAAATATTACTGTTACTCATAATAACAACACCAATAAATAATATTATACACAATCAAGATTAATAGCTCTGTTCTCTCCCCCTGGAACAGAGAATCCCAAGTTTCATTCCCTGCTCCCAGAATTGCTGAATATCAAAAAACTATTTTATATGCAAAAACTGGAATAAGGGACCTTCCAAGTTAACATCTGACTCACTACTGTACAGATTCAGAAGAGCCATACAGAATACCATGCTAATTTCGAGAAGAAATCAAAGCCTCTGCAGCTTCATGACTCTGATGACCAACAAGAAGAGTCTTGTTCTCACTGGCTCTGCTCTCTTATTCTGTCCTATTATATGGTAATACAATAATGGAAGAAGCCACCCAGTACAAGCCAGGTAACAGGGCAACGGCCAGGGAACCCTCTCATGACAACTGCCACACAAAACTAACCTGGAATCAGCAGAGGTGGTAGAGACTGAATCAACTCAGGGAAGGTGGGGATGGGGGCAGTGTAAGGGAGCGGGAAGAGTGGACAGTGCTTTCTTTTCCTTCAGTCAGCAGGAACTTAATCTTGCTTTTGTTAGGTGTTAGCTGAGCATGCTTACCAGCTGAGGCACTGTGCCCTCGACACTGAATTTGTAAACTCTGCCACTGAAAGGCATGAGATGGGCAGCAAGACAGCCAATCCTACTTCATGGTAGAAATTCTGAATACATTCAAAGACAGAGCTTTCAGTATCTGCAAAAACTTTAATGACAAAAACCTCAGAAGCCTTTAACTTTTCAGGTATCCCATTTTATAAGCAGCAACTGTAAGACCATCTGTTTATGGCTCCTTCCCAATGCACTGTAAGAATCTGTATTTGTTCACATCATGTCATATGTCACCCTTTCTCCCAAACTTGGTTTTTCTTAGGACGAGTCCTCAAACCCCACCTCTGCCAACACTGTGTACAGGAAGCTGCTGTCTGCTAATGGCCAGCTTGGTACCAAGTTGAAACCACTCTTTCCAATCAGCTGAAAACTGGGCATACCCTGTTACTACTGTTGGCACTCTACTCCCTTACCATTATCTCAATCAGCTTGTCTGTTCCTTCTACAATATTTAGTAACTATCCGGAAAGGGGAAGGACAGGACAAGCACTTCCCATTACACTACTGTGCCTACAGTAAAGTCACTAGTTCTCCATACATACATTAACAGTTTTCAGAATTTCTTCATGCCAATTATTTAAGGTCCCTACAAACCTACAAGTATATCCATGTATTTGTTATGAACATGGGACAAGCAGACAAGAGTCAAGATAACAGTACAAGAGAAAGACAAATTACCAAGAAAACCCTATTCTATATATTCAAATAATTTGATTCTGGGATTAACTATTCAGTTGTTTTTAAAAACACACCAATGAAAGCAAAGAAACATGGGTCTGAAGGGATCTCTAAGTCATCCAGTCCAACATTCTACTCAAAACATGACTACACACACTAGAGCAGAACAGCTTTGAATTTATCACCAAGGGTGGGGATTCCACAACCTCATTGTGTGAAATGTGGTCCAGGGCTGCAGTACACTCCTGGCAAGAAGAAACACTGAAGACTTCTTGCAACACCTAATGAATTTAAAGCTACTTCCCTAACACTGAAGTTACAGGAAAGACACATCCCAAACTACCTCCTGAGTCTAAAGAAAAAAATACAAGAGAAAAAAACCAACCCATTAATTAATTTTGGAAAAAGCTGCTAGCTCAGAATCTACATAAAATAAGCAACAAAAAGCCATCCTAACATACACAGGAAACATATGAATGACTAACCTTCAAGGTTTATCTTTGAGCACTACTACAACTATAGTCACTAAAGCCATGAGTGCAGTTTACTGGAGAGAGTTACACCAGAGAGCATTTTCACTGCTCAGCAAGCTGGTTTACATATTTACAAAACACATCCCAATGGTGCACTATTTTTCAATTAATTCCCCACTGAAATATTTAAAATACTACCAGTGTAAGACAGTTCTGGGTTAGTACTCAGAATTTTCACATGAAAAAAGCTGAAACCCACTTCTACTTCATTCAGTTTTATAAAAGCCAAGTGAAGCCATACAGAAGCATGCAACCTCAATACTATTTATCTCCTGACCACTTACATTGGAGTTGGCGAAAATTGAATTTGAGTTGGCTACAGAATATTCTGCATTAGTCAAGTCTTCATTGTTCTACAAAAGACAAAAATCGTGTTTAGAAATAATACACTCAATGAAGCTTAACTATGTCTAATTCACAGCAATCTGCTACTTACAGATTTACTACTAGGTCCATGTAGAAAGTAATTCAGCGCTTGTGGGTCCCTGAAGGGGGAAAAAAAACAAAGAAGTTAACACTCTTTGGAAATCCTTTCCACTAATGAGGCTAATTTAACTAAGCCACATACTGTACTCATATAAATCAGGTTTCTAGTAAAAACACATCTTCCATTGAATCCAATGCAAAGCTGAAAGGTTTTAAAATCTGGGGATCTGTGTTTCTGTATCAGCACAACTTTCAGATGTTGATCATATCTGCTGACATGGTAATAAGGCATTTCAAGCAATAAACTATGTTGATTACAAAATTTTAGTTGTACTCTACTTTATTTCCCTTTATGAGGGTGTTACTCATTTTCTCAAAACATGTGGTATTTTATGACAGCACACAGTACAAAACCTAAGGAATATACTACCACCAAATAATGTGAGAACTAAAACAGGTACCACATCTTCTACAGCTAAACTATAATGCCTTGTTTAACTAGCATCTAATAATAGAGTTATTTACAAACCTGATTCTTTGACATGTTTTCTGCCACCTTAACACAAGTTAATAAAAATCTTTGATTGCCAGAGTAACAGTCCCTTCATGAAGAAAAAGTGGCACCTTTTCCAAGTGAAATCAACCACAGAAACAATTGACTAAGTATTATGAATTTCAGTGTATTTAATTAACTTAGCACTAGCACTAAATAAAACTTGTATTTAAAATGTAGTCTGACAGAACAAGTGTCAGAAATTCAAACAAATACAAATACATTAATTTAACTGTACATATAGACCAAGCAAAAAGAATAAAAGTTTGTGTTACATGGGATTATTCTAATTCAACAATTATACAGCATTTCCCTTAGCATAAAGAGTAAACTGACATGCATTTCTTTGTTTTTAAAAACACGTTTATTGATTAACAAGTAATAATTAAACATTTTTTAGAAGCAGGAAATTCTCATGTAAAAAAGCAGTAATTAAAAATGTTTCCTTCTTGCTTGATGGTCCTAGAAAATAAAGAGGCATAAAGTTAAAGATCTTTCAGGTTCATAACTACTCTTCTAAAAGGACAAACACACTTCTACTCCTCTTTTTTTTCTTTTAAAAAACAAACTGTGTTCATGTGTTTACAAAAGACATATTAGCCAGTACTTGGCAGGGACTTTATGGTACTACTATGCTTACAATATTGAAGTGGTTACATATATTTTAAAATAAAAATGTCATTTTCATAGTAGTTTTCACTGAATTTCAAAAATTAAGGAGCACAGAACTCAAGATCTCATATAAGGTTCTATTATGCTCATGAATTTTATCAGTAAAATAAACAGGCCATTTAACACTAATTACCCTTACTGTCTTTCAGTCATGAAAAATGCAATTAAAAATTAAGAACACTTCATCACCTTAAATATTGTCTTTAGTAAGGAAGAAATTTTAAAAGGCACTTACCAAATCACAGATCAGATGAAAAAAATTGTTTTCCATTCTTCTAGGTGCTTAAGACAGTAATTGCTGCCAGCAGCAGGAAGAACACTAATTTTTCACACAAACACTCATCTGTATAGAGAGCACTTCATTTTCTGGACCACCTGTGATCTTGTACCAGGATCCTCCTGATACATGCTCAAAACAGAGCACTTAATTGTCCCATGATCATCTTTATGTTTCAAGCAGGAAGTGTTTTCATATGGCCACAATCAGTAACCTTGTACAACAGCTACTTCAAAGAATGTAACTGTGAACCTTTACTGGCACTGCTTTTGCTGCAGCATCCAAAGCAACCCTCCAACTACAGCAGCCACTGTGGTGATTTTGGTTTTTCTGAAGTTTAAGCTGTCACTGGTTTTGCTGAAGTTTTCAGGTGTGTGAAAAACATAGAAAGCCTATTTATTTACAACACTTAACACAGTAAAAAATGCTTGTATGAACTAGAAATGATCTTTTAGCTGCTGCTGTGAGACTGATGTCAGACTAACTTCTAGCAAAGTTTGAACAAAGTATTGTGCATGAAAAGTTCAATTCTCTTCTTTTGTTCTATATGCATTTATAGCATACCATCTGTTCTTGAATACTGACACTAATGCTAGCCAAAGAAAGGCAACTTGTCACATATACAATCTAAAAAAAACTTGCTCATGCTTCAGCAATCCTAACTATTTTGGAGATTGCCATATAGAATTATAAAACTCCATATAAATTTGTTATGGAAATAAGGGGAGGGGGGAGCAAAAAAAGCCCCCAACAACCCACATGACCATTCAAAAGCTGCAATTTTATTAAAATCGAGTATCTGACCAAAATGCCGGTAAATTCTTGTTTGTTGTGACTACAAAACAATACAGAGAGATATTCTTCTTTTCTAACATTTAGATTCAAATGTGCATTATTAGTAGAAATATTTAAGTATTTATAATTAAGAAAAAAACCATTTTACTTTTCCCTTAAAATACAAGCATAGTATTAATAAATTATCTAGTTCCACTTCTCCAAAAAATTGAAATCTTTGGGTTTTTAACTAAAAATAAGTTATTTGTAGTGAAGTTTGTAATAAGATCCCTAGTAACATGCATCAACACTGATCTGATATTACTACTACCTGAGAAGAGAATCCAGTCTCTATGAACACACATTCCTTAGCCTCTCCTGAGGAGAACGTCAGCAAGTAGACTGTCAGCTAGTATCCACTGGGATTGAAAGCTTTGCGATCCACACATCTCCACGTGGAGGAAGTGAAGCATGTCTGCCCATTTCCTTGCAAGTCACCTTTTCTTTAGACAATACTAAGATAGAACCATCTTCTAGAAGATGATTTTGCGAAATTATTATTCCCAACTATTTTGCTGTAATTGCTTATGGAAAACTTACCCAATAAGATCAAGGAGACAGGATTCATCATCGTCATCATCCATGACAACTAGAATAAAGGAGGAGAGGACAGATATTTGATACGCATCACACAAAAGTTTGTTTTCAACAACAAAACCAATTTAGAATACCTCAGTATTTTTTGAACAGCCAAAAAGGCAAATTAACTTAGGGCAGTGTCATGAGGATGCTGCTACAGTAGTCTAGAACCAAAACTACAGCCAACACATGACTAAGCATGAAAAAGAACACTATTTTCTCTCACACTTTTCTTAGCAACAGCTAAGTGACAATGTGGCTACTTCCTGTTTCTCCTCAGCAATATCCAAAGTGTACTTAAAGTTGTGCTTAATAGTACAGAGTTCAGACAGTCCTTTTAACAATGGGTAGGGAGGGAATTTATGTGCACTGCCCAACCTGAGGGCAAATATCCAATGCAGAGCATTTTTAGCCTCACAGTGTCATGACCACCAACTCTCTCGCGCACTTCCTACTCCATCAGGTATTGCTGTACCAGAAACACTCTCACACTCACTCTCCCCTCCAACTGCTGTTCCTTCAAAGCTTCTATTTGCATATTCTGGGCTCTCCTGTTCATCATAACTCTCAGAATATTATCTCCTTTGTCCTTGTCAGTAACTCTCAGGACTATCCCATCTAATCCATCAGTTCAATTATCAACTGATGTTAGCATTTCCAAAACTTCTTGGTATCCTGGCTTCCTTTAAGTTATCCAATCTCATCTTTACCGTATTTTCAAAACACATCAAGTTGATCATTGCATTCCGTGCTTGTTTTTTTCTCAATTTCCCTTAAAAAGTGTGCTGTCATACTAATCACTCAAATGTTTTAATACTGCTCTCTCTCTTACTTCCCGCCAAATAGAAACTTACTCTCCCTGACTGGAGATCCACATGAATCATTCCTCACCCAGATCTCCGTAACGATTACGATTAAAACAGTGAAGAGACTGAAGCACCTGCTATACAAGAGGTTTACAGCACCAGGACTGTTCTGCCTGAGGAACAGAAAACTATGGGGGAATCTTTCTCTCATGTATGAATAGTTGGTAGGAGGCACATATCAATACAAAATAAACCAAAAAGTCTATGTAGACAAAAAAAAAAAAATAAAATACCACTTTTCTTTTTTAAAATTCAGAGGGTAGCCAAATACTGGAACAAGTTTTTCAGCAAAGTATCTCCGTCCTTGGAGATACTAGAATCCAGCTGGACCACAGGCCTGACCTGCCTGCTCTGGCCCTGAGCAGCCTGCTCTGGTTGAGCCTGCTGTGAGCAGGACACGGGATAACATCATCTCCAGACATGCATTCCCACCTTGTCTGTCCTGTGATTCTGTAACCTCTTTTCTGAAATTCTTCTATACTCCACTGATTCTGAAAATAGCTTATACTGTAGACTAGCAGAGGGTACCGTGTCCTCTATACTGCATAGCCTTATTCAGATTTTTTCTTTCTCTGTGCTTTAGCTTAAAGTAAGGGTGAAGCAGAAATGGAGCATATGTCAGTGCAAGGATCATTCAACATCACATCTCTGGGAGAATAGAAAAACAAAGCACAGCTACACAGAACCACCTCAATGTTGACAAAAATCAGCATTCATAAAGTGATTGATCACACATCTTTAGAAAAGCAATTTCTCCCATGATTCAATATTCCATCTGCTTACTCTTGCACAGAGCCACCAGCTTGAGCACTGCTACTGCAATTTAATGCTAAGCAAACAGCATGAGATTCTATGATGTCATAAAATTTAAATGTAAATGTGTATTACTAAGAACAAATAAGCAATTAGCATTCTGCTTTAACTGTACTCATAGTACTACTCACAGAAAGCTCTTATTTCCGCTAAGTTCTGAAAGCATACCCATGTCTCAAGAGCACATTCCAAAGTCTCCTAAAAATCTATCGAAAGTCAAAATTATCTTTGTTTTCACACTGCAAACCTACTTCTGAATATCCTATCCCCTGTGTCTGTGGCAATACTGACAGCATTATTTAAATAATAATAAAATGTCTTTGCTTTACATAACCAAATATTCTCTGTGATTATAGTAAGGGTTTACCATTAGCTGAAGTGACAACACAGAACTCTGTTCAATCAATACCCCTGGAGGTATTAAGACAACTAATGCATGTTAAGACAAATTTGGTAAGTTCACTGAATTCTTCAAAACCTACATATAATGATCAGAAGGAAAATAAAAAGCATGAAAACACTGATGAGAGAAAATCTTACACGTAACACAATCTTTAGCATTACACCCTTTAGCTGAACATACACTTGGTTTTATTAGATAAATGTAATACAAGAAAAATCTACCCAGCATACTGCAAACTCCTACTAGTTTACAGCAGATAATAAACCCCAAAGAAAACAGCTGCATTTTTTTATAAACACCAGTTCCCTTCAGAAGTGCACCTTCTTAAAAAGATTTAACATTTGTCATCACTGGCAGAATTCTGTAACACATGGAAAAGAAGTATGTCACCATTTCATTTTTTAAGGCTGGTTTACCAAAGAGCTCACCAGTAAAAAATCAACACCAAGCTATTATACAGCTGATCAGTGCTCCATCACAGAGCCACTTAACCACGCACAGCTCTTGCTACATTCAAAAGTCATTTCAATCAGCATTAGCTGCCTAAGGGGCTCCATGCTCCCACACCTCAAAAACCACAAAAATATACAGACAGATCAATACCATCTCAATATCCCCACAAACACATGTAAGCAACACCACACTAACAAAATGCTGCATGGCAGTGTTTTTGTGAAGTACCACTGGAGCAATGGGCAATTTAAACAGAGTCACAGGGGTATGTGGTCTGTGAAAGAACTATCAAGACCACAACCAAGCCATAAACCTACCTATTTAGACAAGATTCTGTTCCTATTTCACCACACATACCCAAGATCGACATAACCAGGTAACTGCATGTTGTAGTTTAACCTGAGCACCACACAGCCACTTGCTTGATCCCCCAAGTGGAACAGGGGAGACTCACCAAAAAAGGGTAAAGCTTGAGATGAAGGCAGCTTAATGTGACAGAAAAATAAAGGGAAAATAATAGCAATGATAAAACAATATTCAAAAGAAGTGATGCCCGATGCAATTGCTCAGCACCTGCTGACCGATGCCCAGCTCAATCCAAGGAATGGGCCACCACCATCCGGCCAATTCCCTCCAGTTTTATTGTTCCACATGATGCCATATGGTATGCCATATCCCTTTGGTCAGCTGGGGTCAGCTCTGCTGGCTGTTTCCCCTCCCAGCTTCTCTCACACCTCCAGTCTCCTCACTGGTCGGGTGCTGTGAGAAGCTAAAAAGTCCTTGATGTAGTGCAAACACTACTCAGCAACAACTAAAACATCAGTGTGTTATCAATGTTATTCTCATCCTAAAGGCAAAATACAGCTACTAGAAAGAAAATTAACTCTACCCCAGTCAAAACCAGGACAATATCCACCCCTTATTCTATACCAACCTGATCATTCCCAGGTCCCACACTTTCCAATGCATTCCAAATAATCACAACCACCTTTCCTGTCTTTTGATATATATGCACACAGACAGGCCCTTAGTCCATGGGCCATCCCTCTACGATGTCCACTGCGTTCATTTAGTCTAGGACTTTGGGGTCCATCTGTCCTATCATTTCTTCAAGGTGAAAGGGATGATAAGTGGTGTTGGGATTATTACAGGCTCAAGTCTGGTTCCATCACTGCTGCGTTCATCTGGGTTCTATCATCACTGCACTTTGCTCAGTTTCATCAGCACTCATTCTTCATTAACCTGGGCAATTCTTACTGCAATACCATTGATGTGGCATAAAGCAACCAGCGTAGTGATGAAATACAGTATTACACAGCAATTAACATCAACATTGGTTGTTCTCACCCAAAATCAAATCCCCTTGAGTATATATTGGACTTCCCCATCTGACTGCATTACCCACTAAGTGCACCCAGGTCCTTGAGCAAATGCAATCCCATGGATCAGTTTGCCTTTGCCCAAGACAGGAACAAACCAGATTGCCTTCCACAACATTATTTTCTATGTGCACTGTAGGAACTTTATCCCCTTCCACAGTATGTGAAAGTTTTGATTGGGCAGGGCCAGCCTGTTTAGCAAATCCCTTAGTGTTAACTAATCAGATGGCTTTTGCTAAATGTGTATCCCAATGTTTGACTGTCCCAGTAGCCCTTGCTCTCAGTGTGGCCTTTAATAGTCCATTGTATTGTCTGATGTTCCCAAAGGCTGATGCATGATTGGGAAGATGATATATCCAACTCTCTGGCCTAGGTGTCTATGAGGTCATTGTGAAAATGAGTACTGTATCTCTCCTGTGGCTTTGATGTGTCAAATCCACAGTCCAATAAACCTGATAGTCAAACCTGGTAGTCCCCTTCCTCCACCCAGCTGGAGGCAGGGCCCCTCCAGTCCTGGTCACAGTATTTGTTACTACTTGCAAATACAAATCAGGCCCCTTACTGGAGGGGCAGTGGGAGAAGCTGAAAAGGCCTGGGCTTAGCACAAGCACTGCTCTGCAACAACTAGAACATCAGTGTCTTATTCTCATCCCAAAGCCAAAACACAGCACTGGACCAGCCACTAGGAAGAAAATCAACTCTATCCCAGCTGAAACCAGGGCATTGCAGGTTTAAATCTTTTTAACTGATGCCTATTTTCAACAAGGATTACCAAATGATTAGTGCCCTGTTAATTTCAGGAGAGCAACAGTGGAGGAAGACAACCAGACACAGTACTTGCACATCCAAAAGCAAATTCACCCAAAAGTAGTCATTCAGTCTACTTAGAAAAGATAAATTTGAGCAGCACATGACCTTGACACAGATGATCATTTAGAAGTGTGTTAATAAAAGCAAGCCTGTCCTGTGGAATTTTCCTAAAGCATTTTTTATGGCACAAATGATAGAGAAGTTTGTCACTTTCCTTGCGAGCTATCTTTTCTGGTTTTCTGTCCTCCTCACTGTTTGTTAACATACAGTGGGCCAAAGCAATGAGTGATGAATGAAATGGATATAAACCATACTAAGCCACAAGAGTTTGAAAATCAAACTTGCCACAATGAGTAGAATTATGAGTTATGAAGCCTAGACCAGTGGTCTTCAAAGTGGGGTGTGTGCAAGACAATCCAATGGGGGAGCAAGAAGAAAATATTAAAACTTCAGTAGTACATGCATATACTTGCATATGCAAATAAATATACATATATTGGGGGTGCATGCTCAAAAAACTTACCAACAGGGGTGTGCAATCAAAAACAGTTGGAGACCACTGGCCTAGACCCTTAAATATTGACTCACTTCTGTATTTGCATCAGTCTTTGGAGACTTCAGCCAGCGGGTAAGGGGTTTGGGTGGAGGTTCCAGATGATGCTTCGCTGGGCCACTGCGACCCAGAGATGCATCCAGGGCTCTACCAAGAGCCCATCCTAGAGACAGCTGGGGAAAATACACCTTGGGAAGATTCACACAACCTGCTGGAGCACTGTTACAATGTAGCCAAGCTAATATCTAATTATCAATACTGGTCTACAGTGTTTAAAAAAAAAAAAAGCCACAAAAAATCTGCTTATAAGAAATAGGCCAAACTCAACCCTGCCAGTGCATCCAACTAATTGGCAAAGGGCAATCCTCACTAATTAGTCACAGCCCAGCACAGATACTCCCTGTCGCTTATTAGCAAAGCTCCTACTGTTTTATTTCATATCTCTACTACCACACTGGTGAATATAGCATATATTTCAACTTGGATCACATGTACTTGTGCAAGAAGCCCTGCCTATCCCTTTCAGGAAATAATCAGAGTGCCCTTTATCACATGCTCCCAAACAGAATACAAGAGAAGTTCAAAGTAATAAAACTGACAAGGAAATCCCAGCTATGCAAGCTAATCCTCTGGGAGACTCTTATTACTTGGCCTTAAAGCCTCTGCCTTCATTTCAACACTCTGACCTACTACAGAGCAAAGAGCAACAAAGATGAATAGAGCAGTCCTGCCCTCCTCTCATCCACTTTCCTCAGGTCAGCTCAAGGCTTTGAACAGTCATCTGGAATAAAAAACTGATCTGATAAAATACATCGATCTGTTTCAACTTAGGATGAGCTTCTTGATTAATTCTGGCTTGCCACAGGGCTACAGCAGTGCTAATGCCAATGCGAGAGAGTAACTAGACATCTACCTCTTTCTTAAACACGGGGGAAGGAAAGCAGCAGGGTTTCAGTGAGCTTAAAACAGGTGTGGGCTGTAGCACACGTGCAAATACAACCACCACCCTCACATTAGCACAGTGCAGGCAGAGTTCAATGGAGTGATTATTCCCTTTTTATCAGCACTTGTGAGCTCCCAGCAGAAATCTGTGTTTCGTTTTTACACACACACACACACGTAGGTCTTGAAAGAAATACAAAACAAAGTGAAGGAATCCAACAGAGCGCAAGCAAAATCCTGTGGTCACGAGAAGGAACCGCCTTTCCTCAGCCTGGACAACAGAAGGCAAAGCCAGGAGCTACCCGCAGCCTGCTAAAAGGGGCACTAAGATGAGCCAAGCAGGTCTTGTCTCATCGACACACAGCAAGACACAAAGCAACAGCCAAAACATGTAACACAGAAAATCCCAACTAGATGCAAGGAAAAACGTTTGCAAACAAGAATGTTCAAGCAAAAGGGTGGAATCTTGCTCTTTGGAAATCTTCAAAACTCAAATGGCCCTGATCAGCCTGTCCTAACTGTGAAGCTTGCTCTGCTTACAACAGGGGGCAGGGCCAGGTAACTCCCCAGTGGTCCTTACCAGCCTAAATTTTTAATCAACATGCTACAAATCCACAGTATCATGTAACACATGCAGCATCTACAACCTGCAATGTCATTAAAACTAGATTTGCCCAGAAGCAGTCCAACTACTCACACAAGCTTCATAATATACTATCTGTATTCTAAGAGCTGTAAACACTGGATTTTAAATTTATTCAAGTTATATTCAAGCTTGCCACAAAAGAATTATTTTTCTTTCTGAAAGTCACTTATAATTTCATACAGCCTTAATAGATCACTTTAGATACAAAGCAATAAACCACTATTTTCACCTTCTGTAAAAAGCACAAGCTAATGGATAGCTTAGAAGAGCAATATTTAGAGCAGTAATTTCCAAAAACTGTGCTATAATCAACATCAAAACTTGGTAAGTCACAAGTAAATAAATTTATCTGCAAAACTGTTGGAAAATCTTGATTTAAAAGTTTTGTGCAAATAATGGGATCAATCCCTGACTCACAGCATGAATCCTGAGAGTGAACACTGACCTTTGGAAATCAATGCTTTAGAGTAAGGTAATGACTGCTGTAGCTAAACCTTTATAGTGGGAGATAATCAAATTTGCACACAGTAACATATATTGCACCTGAAGCAACTACTGCTTGAGTTATGGCACATGCCCACTAATCCTCAAAACTTCAGTATGACTTTGTACACATCTTGTCAGCAGGAATTCTGACAGGATCTCTCTCATGCTTTATAATGAACCTGTCCTATCAAACCTTCTAAATTGTTCTGTTGCTCTACCTTTCCCCATTTGGAATTTTAATCTACAATCCCAACAATAACTTTACTATGGAATATCTGAAGAAATACACTGCCACTGGAACAACATCAGAACAACAAAACCAGAACGAATCAGTTACTGTAACAGTCACTGCAGAGAATGGTACTGCTGTGAACTGAGTGTGCGACATCAAATTGGTGACATTTTCATCCCTCGCAACCTTTCTGAGCACAGATGTAAGATAACTCTATTAACCCAATCCATCCCTTGCTAAATTACATAAAAGGATTGCAGCAGCATTAAGTGACTCCTTGCTGACTGCAGAGGTCAAATGCCCAGAATTGACGTCCTTCTCTCACACAAACTTCCACCACAACCCTCATTAATTTTCACAGTGATAATATTTTGCTCAGTGGGCTTCTGAACTAGGGGGACAAAACCTCAGCCGTTTTATCACCCATTGGGTAACATATCCTCTTAGCAGTGTGCACTTCAGGTTGCTAAGGTGCTGTAACCACTGCCTGCCTTACCCTGTCAGTTCTCTCTCAGGTTCCTATCCAACAGGCAGCCTCGGATTCATTGAAGGAAACTCCTACACAGGAACAACCAGATCTCATTTGCATTCTCTGCAACACAGAAGTGTAAGAAAGGAGTTTAAACTTCTCAGGATATAATTTATTCTTAAATTTCAAGTCAATAATACTTTCTAGCAATCTAGTATCTTGCAAAGTGAATCTCAGACTCTTTTAAGAAACCAAGCTTGTGTCTTATAACCAACTTAAGAGCTGCCCACTATGTCAAGCCCTCTGTTTTCAAGAAATTGATTTTTACATGGATGGAATACACAAAAAATTGATATTAGGAGGTATTTCCACCTCCCCCTCTCGTTACTGTAAAAAAAATTATATGCTGCACAATAATGACACAGTATTCAAGGGAAAAGAGGTAAATATTGAAAAATTCATTGCAAACTAAAATGTCACTCTCAGTTCAATCAGGAGAAAAAGAATGTCATAATTATCCAAAAACTGTAATTTCAGGACAAGAGGAGTAAGGAAACAATTTTAAAATGTGCTCTGTAAAACAGAAGGACTTTACTCACTTATAAACTATGCTGTACTTACATTCTACAATATGGAATTACTCCTTATGAATATTTTCTTTTCCAGAGTAATCAAAAAAAGTAACTACTACACTGTTGCAAAATCTACCAGGAACTGTGCTCTAAAAAAGAGCAAACAAAGTAAGAAATTTGGAATTCTAATCTAGTAACACAGTGCATTATGCAAGCATTAACCTTCTAAATATAAAAAAATATGTTTTCATTCCAAGAATCTAAATCTGAGTAGTACTTTTAAGATGTATTTACAATGCTTGAAATTAGCTGTGGAACTGAATTTAATCATCAGTATTTCAAAGACATCTGTATGCAACAGAGTATGAGAAGAAATTGGTAACTTTAAATATTTAAAAGAATGACAAAAAACCTTTCTAAGAAAAAATATTCCAAAAAGTAGGAACTATTCAGGAATCAGAAAAATAGCAATAAGAAAAGGAACACAAAAGTGCTTCCTCTCATGAATTGCTAGGCACAACATTATGCCTCTTCACAGTTTCTAAGACCTGTCAGGTGAACACCTAAGAGGACAGGCAGGATCCTTACACAGTTGTGAAATACCAGCTCCACACACAGAAGGGCAAATAAAAACCACACACTAAAACACAGACAACCTACAACAGACTCTTTATCCAACTCTTACATTTTCTTTTCCTTTAGTATGCCATCAAAGAAAACTGAGTTTGCCAAATGTGGAAACTTATCAAACTTCCAAAAACCACAGTGGTATTTTAGTATGTCAAGAAAAAAAAGGAAACGTGCAGTTAAACTAACAGTATGTATGAGAGTAAAGGCTAACGCAGCTATGGTCAATACACCAAGTACACATGTGAACCCCAGTGTTGCTCTCTACGGTCTGGTTTCCCTCAGACACACATGCTCAGCACAGAATTTCTAATTTATTCAACACTACTTTTTTCCTACTGCATCCAGAGCTGCTTCTTGGCAACACCAAAATCTTGACAAGACTTACATCAGGAAACAGATTTTTTAAACCACACAGAGAAAATCCGAGTAACCTCAGCCTGGAGGTAAGGATGCTTCCCAATCCCATGGGAATCCCATAGATTCCCCACGTTAAAGGCCAGGCTCAGACCTTTCCCCCAGCAGTGACTAACCTCATCACTATGCTATGGCCTGTTTTGGGCTCTGTCTTCCAAGCTGCTCCAGTGCATACACAGTGCTTCAGGAATTTCAATATTGATAAAACATTTTGAAAGGTCCTGGTTTCATCCCTAAAGAGGCAAAGGAGGCATGATCTCAACTGTTCCTTAGGAAGGAAACACTCACCTGCCCAAAGGATATTAGCTGCTGTTAAGCATTTCTACAAACAGTATGCAATACCGCAGGCTGTTAGCATATGCTGTTTGTGCAAAACAATACTTCAAGGAATGTTGAATCAGTCCCTCAGATGTTTTTACCTTGTTTCTACTCGAGTATCATACTTCTCATTCTGTTCATATAGTTTTCAAAGATTCTGCAGTCCCAGAATGTAACTTCTTTATGAACTGATCATTTCTCAGTTGATTTATAGTGCCCAATTAATACCTTTTCATTGCCACTCTAATTTGTCCTAGTTTAAAAAAAAATTTTGCCACAAGCATGGCTCACACAAGCTACTATCTGCTAACAACTGTCAATAATTAGCTGAACAGCCATTTATACTCCTTTTGGTTATTATGTTTGGGAAACCTACTGAAAATTGAATAGGACGAATTGACAGAGGTGTAACTACTTCAGCAGTGCAGTCCATATCAACACCCCCAAATCCAGGCTGAAAATCCTCCATGCTACTCATCCTGTCCTGCTTGAAGCCAATGCCTTGCTGAAGGCCAATGGAGACTCTGCCACCTATTTCAGAAAGGCCAAGATAATTTCCCTAGTTGACTTATCTCAGTAAATTCAAGCTTCAACACCAGATCTTGAAATTCCATGCCTGGATCAAGTTCACAGTAAAACTACTGCAAGTTCTACCTGAGACAAGGCATAAGATCAGACTTTACAAAAATAATGAATCAATCTCTTGCAATAAAGTTAAATCTTTCTCCCCAGACCTCCCCTCTATTCACTTCACCACCCTTTCTTAATACCTTCAATGAGAGAAAGGTTACTGTGTCATGTTTTCACAGTGATTTTGCCTGCTTTCTTTCTATTTCTTTTGGTAAGGATTCCCTTGGCTCTAAAACATTTTAAAACTATAAGTAGAAAGAAATAAAGGAATTATTTCCTTTATAAAGAAAATAAAGGAATAAAAAACTTGATAGTCACTTTGTGCTAGGTAATGCTGGTAATTTTTGTCTAAAACCTCAACAGTTTTCAAAGAAAGCAAAAATAACACTGACAGAGTAGTTGGGGTTTTTCTCAACAGAGAAAGCCAGAGAAAGTGAACATTTGAAAATAAAGATACACATATTCATTTAACTATGTGATGACCTTGAAAAAACCTCAGTTCAGGCTGGTGCTTGTGCATTTACATTGGTGTAACAAGGGCCTTCCCAAAACTGCTCACTCTGACTTTCAAACTAAAACAGTGGCAGGTCACAACGAATGTTTGAACAGTTTATTACTGTTGCTGCTTTTCCTCTACCATAAGAAAGAAAAACACACTTGTTTTTGTAGACAATCCCCATGTCTATGCTGGGCCGGGTATATGACAATAAAAAACCTTTCAAGCACAGATGCAGCTTATTACAGCAGAACTACTACGAGAAATTCTGCCAGCTCTCTGAACAGTGACTAGTTATCAAAGGGGCTCTTATGCCTGCTCTGCAGCCACTACTTAAGACAGGAATGACACACTTTCACGCTCTCGCTGCTCCATCTACACTAAAAAGCACAAGCCATTAGATTTACCACAAGCCTAATGCAGCATGAAAAGGCACGATCATTGACCATTAGAGCCTCATTGTGAAACCTAACTGCAGTTCTGCAGATACAACTTTTCTGGAACCCATGTGGAACTACAAAACTGTGAAAAGGCACCAAGCAGCATACCCAGGCATCCAGGACTGCAAAGCTCTTCAGCTCTAGACTATGGACTTACCCCTGCTGCAAACCTTCACAAATACAGAAAGGGTCTTTGGAGGAAACTGGAAATGCAGCACATATTAGCAGAACTTTGGGGTTTTCCTCTCAGTACAATTAAACTAAATTTATAAACTATACTGGAAAACGAGCTGGGGCACGAAAACTGCACATCCATAAGGTGATGCAAATACTTAGCTGCAGGAGAAACATCTCTGTAGGACTGACCTCAATGGAGTCCACACGCTCACCAAGAGCATTTTCAACTTGAGAATACAGGTATCGTACACAAAACAAGCACTCAAAGTATGAACAAACCAAGAACACATCTAAACACACAAATATCATCACACCAGCGAGTAAGCCAAGCGTGTATCAATGGAAGCACAAGCAGGCTACTGTAGCAACATGGTGAGCTTCACACTCCTCCAGCAACGTACTCAATGCAAAGTGCTTGAATTTTTAAGCTCAGACAGACAAATCTACATCTAAAAAGAATGGGGCTGAAATATTTAAGTACTAGCTAACAAAAATATCAACTCAACACGAGAATACACTGTGCTTTAATGCAAGTAGGCCAGTGTGCAGATTATATACAGTCATTTGGCAAGTACTATGCCCTGAGAGAATATAAACCGGTCATTTTTATCCCATTTCTGCTATTTCTTCACTATTTTTACAAGTTAATGAAAAAAACACACACGATCTTCCAGACATTTGGGCATATTAGAGAAAAATTATTATAAAAAAGCCATTTAAAAAAGAATCCACTATCTTGATCCCAAGATTCCTGTTGACAAAAACGTAAAATAATCAAGAAGCAGTGACTTTAACGAAGTAAGGTTTCTGAAATATGTGAACAAATATTGTACTCCACATTCAAAATATTTGTAAGCAATTAAAGTTTTATAGCAAGTGTGGTTCTTCCAAAGCTAAAATGTTAACAAGTTTGTCCCCATTAAAGTCTTTAGAAAAGATGGTTTATATCCAGACATTTTTCAGTATATTCCAAGCAATAAGTGAGTATATTTCAAATAAATATTGTCTAAAACCCTTCAACAGGCAAAAAAATTAAACAGCCTTATAATATTCCTGAATTTTAAAAATCTCCCACTTGCATCAGGAATGAGTCATGGGAATGGGATGTGTCTCTGACTGTCTCTTGACACATCCTCTGATATGTCAAAAAACATAAACCCAAGAAACTACACAGCAAGCATTCCACAGTCCTTAGTGGGCACAGCATAAGTTGATCTGGCAGCATACTTTGCTCTTCCCAAGTACAGGTGATGGTAGTATTAAACTCAAGCCTCATGAGCTTTGAGTAGATCATACAAAAATGTTAAAACAAACAAAACAAAAAAAAGGGGGGGGAGGTATTTTCAGTGCTCTTCCTAAAAACAGCATCAAAATAAAACTTAAAAAACATATTAAGGTGAAGCTGCCAAATGAAGTAATTCAATTAATTTGGAAAAGACAGCTTCCTGTAAGACATAAGGGAGTGACAAAAACTCGAAAACACACTACTCCCACAACAAAACAAAAAAAATTTACAAAGAGACTAACAACAAAATGAGCAATTTACCCACCAAAGCTACCTATGCTTTTATTTTTGCAAGCATTTGTAAAGGTACTGAAGCCTCTTCAATGAAGACTACCTTGCCCTATGCACTACACCGGATCATTTTTTAAGGACGGATTTCTTTTTAACGTAATGTTTTATTTTTAGTCGTTATTCAGAAGATATTAAACTCTTTTTTTTTTGTTTAATTCCTATACTCAGAACGGAAAGAAACACGTATTCTAGAAATAAGAAAACAAGCTTGTAAGGGATGGTGGCGGGCTTGAAAATGCGAGCACAGGCCGCTGGGAGCCAAGGATGTTTAACCCCCACCTCAAGACGGTGACCAAGGACTAGGAAGGGAGTGTGGGGTGCAGGAGGGAAGCAAGGGTTTTAGGATTTCGAGAGAGGCTCCCAAAGCCCACGACAGCAACGCTTCCCAGACAAGACACAGAAATATGGCCCGAGCTGGGCGCGACGGCACCGCCCCACACAGCGCGGCGACAGCAGAAAGGACCTTAAAATGGCGCCCGTGGGGGAGGAGAGCGGGTGAAACTGCGCAACAAACGCTGGCAGGGAGCCAGGAAGCGCCATCTTCCCGCTCCCCCGCGCTGCCGGCCCGCCGAGCCCGGGCACGGCCGGGGCCGCGGCCGGAGTCGCTCTCCGCTCTCCCTGCAGTCCCTCGGCCACCCCGCGCTGCCGAGCCCCGGCGAGGAGAGGAGCGGGGAGCAGGCAATGGCGAAAGGCACAGGCCGCCACATCGCCCTCCTCCCCGCAGTGATTAGGAACAGCTCTAAGTAAATAGAAACGTGCCCTCTATACGTCGTTCGATTTTGCCCGGGTTTTAACATCTCTATACCTGTTTTTTGCCATCATCTGTAACTGAATTTTGCAATTAATATCAAAACCCAAGTATAATTTACATACTGAATGCCACCCATGACTCAATAAATGTGAACAGTGAGCACTGCAGAAAACTCCCTCCACGACCGATTTACTGTTTTAAGCCCCAAGTAAAAAAATCTATTTACAAAACATTCTTTCTTTTACGGAAAATAATCCCAGCAGCACAAAGGATCGGATTCACATCCACTCTACAGCGAAGCCAAACGGGTCACTCCAGAAAGAGACGCTTTATTGTTGTGTTAAAGAGGAGTTACAATTAAATATTTTCTCTCTCCAAAAGAAAACGAAAAATTTAAATAAATAAAACAAAAGGCACATCGAAAAACTCGGTCCCGAAAATGCGGGGAGAAAAGCGCATTAGCCCAAACCTACCGCCCGAGCATTTCGCGCACCCACAAAAAGCGGCACCGCTTCCATTCCTCGGTTAAAAGCAGGAGACACGGAGCGATTCGGAGGAAATTGAAAATAAAGAACTAAACAAATCAGATCAAATCTAGTGGCGACACCGAAAACGAGGAAACGAGTGAAAAATAAATCCCCAAAAGGTACAAATCTGAGAAACAAGCTCAAAGAAAAGACAAGATTAGGGTGGCGGCGAGTGGACGGGGGAAAGGAAAAAATCGAGCCATGGGTGAAAAAGGAAAAAAGGAAAGAAAAATCCTTCCCAGCTGCACAGCCAGGAGAGAGACGAAGTGTCTCCATTTTCCCGACGAGGAGGAAGAAAAGAGTGTTTCACAGACCACAGAGCTTTAGAGAAAAGCAAAGAAACGAGGGGGGAAAAAAAAGAGGGAGGAGATTTGAAAAGATTATTTTTCTTTCTCCCTCACACACTCTCTCTATCCCCCTCTCTCCCTCTCACTCTCTCTCTCACACTCACACATACACACACACACAACACTCTCTCTCCCTCCTCTCCTCTTTCCATCCCTCTCTTGATGGCCAACAAGGGGGCGGAAAAATAAAAAAAAAAAAAAAAAAAAGACAACAACAACAACTAATTTTAAACCGGCTCAATCAATGAGTCATTAAAAGAGATTTTTCTTCCCTCCTCTCCTGAATTTGCATGGCATCAGCAAGGGAAAAAAAAAAAAAAAAAAAAAAAGCCACCCCAAACCTCTCCCCTCTCTGCAGCTATCAGCCTGGACCTGAAACCTTATCTCTCCCTTCAACCCCCCCCGCGCCTTTATTTTAAGAAACAACTTTTTTTTTTAAGTGCCCTCAGCAGCCACCACCACCAGCCTCGCGGAAAAAAAAAATTAATATATATAGTTCATTTCCATGTGAATCCACATCTGCCCAAACAACAGCCACCCACAAAATATCCCTCTTCTTCCTCCTCGTCTCCCCTCTCGCTCGCTCTCTCTCTAGATATATATTTATATACATAGCCCCAGAGCCAATAGCTCTCTGGGCTGAAACCTAATATCCTGGTTTTGGCAACTCCTGGTTGTTAATTTGCTCCTCTTTCTTTTCTGTCTGTCTGGAGATAGATTTCCCCCCTCTCTTTTCCCTCCCCGAAGGAAGGGAGGAAGGAGGTTGTGTGTTTTTTTTTTCCTTGAAATTTTTATCACAAAATTATAATACACTCAAAGGGAAACTCACCGTCATGAAAAAGCAGTGCCTTGTCAACGGGGTTTCTTCGCCATCACATCAGGGGCTGGCAGTGTAGGAGAGAGAGAGGGAGAGCGAGAGAGCGAGGGAGGGAGGGGGGAGAGCGAGCGGGAGAGGGAGCGAGCGAGAGAGGGGGAAAGAGAAAGCGAGCGGGAGGAGAGCGCGGCTCCGCTCGGCTCCGCTCC
>VZTX01011489.1:0-12629 GCA_013400915.1 Pardalotus punctatus
CAGGTACTGGGGGCTCCAGCCATGGTTCCATCCTCACTTGTCCCATTCCACTTTTGTTTTTCTGTGTACAAGGCAGATACAGAAAGAAAAGAAGAAAACATTAAGTTGGAGAAGATCCTTTTCAGAAGGAACTAACAGGCTCTCCAGTGCCTGCTTCTACCTCTGGAGATAGTTTATAATCTGGGTCTAATGTGGGCTCAAAGGAAAGAGTGATCCCGGTTGCCTCAGTAGGATCAGGCCTTTCTGGTTCTGGCTTTGTGGTGGTGGCAGTTTTCAGTTGTGCCTGTGCTGTTGTGGCAGGTGCAAATGTAGCAGCAGGTGTTGGCTTGGCCATAGCTGTGGTGGGCTTTGGTGTGGTGGGTTTTGGCCTGGCTTGGGTTGCTGTTGGGAGTGAGGTGGTGGGTTTCGATTTGGCTTTTGTGATGTGTGAGAGTGCTGGGCGTTTGGGCTTGGCCGTTGTTGGGACTCTGGCTGTGGGTGGTGGCTTGGCTGTGGTTGTAAGTGTGTTTTTGGATGGTGGCTTGGCTGAGGTTATGGTGGGCTCTGATGCTGTGGTCTGGCTCTGGTGTGCATTGGTACTGTGGTTCTGGTCTGGCTGTGGATGTGAGTTTGGCAGGGCTGTGGTTGAGGGGTACGAAGGAGATGCAGAGATGAAAAGTGCGGTGGGTTAGGGCTGGCTCAGCTGACCTCAGCAGATCCCTGCACTGAGCAGGACCAGCAGAAACCAGGGAGGGGCTGAAACAGCAGCTGACCGCTCTCAGGTCACTCTGGGCCATCCCCCACTCTGGGGTTCCCAACCTGGAGACATCTCATGTCCCTCACACAATCTCCTGCCCCACAAGGGGACAAAAATTCTGCCTAACGGGGTACAAGGCCCTTGTCCAATCCTCCTCATCTTGAGGCAGTTGTCCTCTCTTAGGAGCAGCCATCGCTCCTGATGTCTCATGGTCCAGCCCTGGAACTGCTGCTGTTCAAGGGCTTCCTGACAGCTCCAGGAGGGGTCTGAGCTCAGACCCAGCCCGGGGTCTCAGTCCCGACAGCCCGTCCAGGGCCCCGCACGGCCCCGCTCACTCACCACACAGGTTGTCCTTACAGACTGTGCCCGTGGGACAGGTTGTACACGAGGGTCCTTCCATGTAGGGCTTTTTGCCTTTCATGTTACCCCTGGAAGCAGAAAATGCCAAGATAAAGGAGGTGTGAGAGAAGGGCAAACACCCATCCCAGAGAGGAGGCTGATTCAGCTGGGGTGTCCCAGCCAAGGCAAAACTCAGGATTAATGCAGAAAATAGGTCTCGGTCTCCTGCCATGGCCTGTCAGAGTCATTTACTCACCAGCCTGACCCCAAGGCTGCTAAAGCCAGGGCAGACACCTCCATGGAGCAGATCCCTCACCCCTGTTAGAACAGAGCAGGGGATGGCATTGGGGCCGGAACTTACATGGGAAAATAGATGCAAACAAGAAGGTGCTTCTCTGATTTGATTCCACCGATCTTCTTACAAAAATGTGCCCCACAGCCAATGCGACTTGTTTTTGCCCAGACCATCTAAGGCAAAGACCAGGGGTGGAGTTGAGGGCATTGAGAGAAGGTAACCTGTCCCCCAGCCTTAAAGGCTGCTCCAATATCCTCCTCATCCCACAGTGTGTGCCCCAGATCCCGCATCCTTGTGTTGCTTTGGCATTCAGGATCTTGCCCCTTGCCCCTGTCTGAACCACCTTCCCAAGGTTATATATTCCAGTGCCACAGCTTTCCTACTATATGGTCTACCCAGGCAGAGTATCACCACCTCTGCTTTGGTCTTGGAACCATCCATCCATCCATCCATCCATCCGTCCATCCATCCATCCCCACCATCTCTTCTCCCCCTTGCTCCATCCCCACCGTCTCTTCTCCTCTTTGCTCCCATCCAAGCTGTGAAGAAACACTCAGACCTCATCCTTCTACCCAAGACAAGCTGGCACTGAGCTCTGCTGAGCAGCCGAGAAAAAGGGCTGCAGAGCTTGTCTCAAAAAAGGTCTTCTCCAAAAGGTTGCTCATGGCTGACACCATGCCCAGGGTTCCCCTCTATCATCGTGTATCTCACCTGGTTCCCTGACTTTTGGAAAGACTTTGGGAGGAGCTGTGGCACTGGTACAGCTCCTTTCCTGACAGCCCCTCCACCCCAACAGCTGGTACCTGGGTGTAGCGGCCACACTTCTGCCGAGGGAAACACGTGGATGTTGTCAAGTTGTAGAATTTCTTCTCCCCGTTCCATTCTTCAATGGCCAATTTTACATCCAGGGTTGAAGCCATAGCAAAGTTTTTCCCTTTCCAGACCACATTCCAGCCCCAGCTGCACTTCTCTGCAAAAGCTTGGGCATTGACCTCCAGCTCCGTGTCCCAGGTCTGAAAGGAGCTCAGTGTCAGCACACAGAGGCACACTGGGCTCTCTCTCCAGCAGGAACAAGGCACTTACCAAGGACCCCTGCACTCTCTGGCCACAGTTCCCCCATTCATGAGGAACATCCAAATCCCTACCCCACACAGTCCTCAGGAGAGGGGAGCTCCATGGCCAGTCCCAGCAACAAGCCCTGGCTTATGGGTCAAACAGGAGAAGGTCAGGGCATCAGCACAACTCCCACAACTTCTCCTGGAGCTCATCTAACGTCACCATGGAGCATCCTCAACTTAGCATGGAGAAAGCATCACAGCACTGAGGGTTTCTGGCTCTGTCCCCTTTGAGTCTGCAGTCACTGGTCAGGCCTCCCCTCCCTGAATTTAGCCTTTGGCTTCATTTGGCGGTTAAGCTCCCATTTACCAGCCCATGAAGGCTTTACTCAGCCTGGTCAACTTTTGGGCCAGGCAGGGAGTTGTCCTCCAAGCACTGTGACCCAAAGAGACCTTCCAACTTTCCAGGATAAACAGTTGTCCTTCTCCTCCCCATGAATTGTAAACAAGGAGGAAAAATCACATGTGGTGCAAGACAAAACTTGATAGCCAACTTTTAATCAAATCAAGAGTCTGAACAAGACAAAAAGCAGCACCAGCTCTACAGCTCAGTTTGGCTCCCACTGGAGCTACATGTGACTTAGGACCTGACATGATTTTCCCAAGAAAAATAGGGGATCACTCACCTCCAAAGCAGCCCTGCACAAGACATGGGGAGGAGTAGGAGCATGATGGGCCCAAATAACTGAAAGACCTTGACTGACATGTTTGAATGACATCTGGTTTTGATGCAAATACAGAGCAGCAGGCAATGTCCCACACTGCAGGATTCCCCCACCAGCTCTCAGCAATGGCCACAGCAAAGTCCCCAGCTCATGGCACCTGCCCATTGCAGGCTGCACCTGCCCTTCCTCCCACCACAGGAGCTCCAGTGGGCACTCATGGGAGTGAGAGCTGCACCACTCTGGTCAAGAGCAGCACGGGACTCAGGTCACACTTAGGAACTTCCAGAGAATGATCAAAGACAACTCCAAAGGGAAAGGAAACTCTTCTCTTTAGAGGCAGTTTAGGGAAGCCCTCCATTGACACCTGCTTGTAACCCTACATGAGAATTGCTCTGCCTCCCCTAAGGAACAGCCTGATCCCTCCTTGCACTGAGATCGAGCCTTGCACCACACAAACACCCCAACCTTCCCCTGCAAGAAAAGCCACTTACCATCTTCATCATAGCCCTGGCAGGGGGAACGACCTGGGAGCGATATCGATTGTGCTCATCCAAGATTATCTTCTTTTCTTCATCACTCAGGGACCAGCTCAGCTCCAGCACTGAGAGCACCAGGAGAAGGGGAGGAAGACCTGAGCTCAGCATCGTGCAGGCAGCTTCTGCTCTCAGCAGCCCACGGCTCTGGCAGTCAGATTTAAAGCACCTCCCAAGAGCCAGGAACACCCAACAGCTTGAAGACTGGGGAGGAAATGTATTTATTAGAGTTTTGGAGCCCCATGGGACACACTCGTGCTACGTATCGGCCTTGATGGAGAGGCTGCACTGGGGCTAGTGCCAGCAGACATGCATGGTCACTCCCCGTGCCTGAATCCTAATCCCTGGATCAGCACTCTTCATCCAAGCCTCTGCTGCTCCAAACCTCAGCCATCCCCTGAGCCCTCAGTTATGGATTCTCTCTTCTACCTCCTGTCCTTTTTCACAAAATCACAGAACCCCAGAAGAGCAGGGGTTGGAAGGGCNGCAGGGGATGGAAGGGCCCTCTGGAGATCATGCAGTCCAATCCCCTTGCCAAGGCAACATCACCTGAAGCAGGTGACACAGGAACACATCCTGGTGGGTTTGGGTTGTGTCCAGAGAGAGAGACTCCAAAACTCCCTGGGCAGCTGTTCCAGTGCTCTGCCACCCTCCATAGTAAGAAGCTCTTCCTCATGTTGAGGTGGAACTTCTTGTACTTGAGTTTATGGCCATTGCTCCTTGTCCTGTTGCTGGGCAGCACTGAAAAGACTCTGACACCATCCTCTGACCCACCCTGGGGATATTTATATGGATTGATGGGATCCCTCTCAGTTTTCTCCAGAATAACCAGGCCCAGCTCCTACAGTCTCTCCTCATCAGAGAGATGCTCCAGTCCCTTAATCTTTATGGTTTCCACTGGACCCTCTCCAGTAACTCCCGTCTTTCTTAAACTTGGAGATCAGAATTGAACACAGATACTGCTTCCCCAGGGCAGAGCAGAGGGAAAGGATCACCTTCGTGACCTGCTGGCCACACTCTTCCTGATGGCCCCCAGGGTCTCTTCTGGTCCCAGGGACCACTGCTGGCTCATGGTCAACTCATGAACCCCTTGGTCCTTCTCTGCAGAGCTGCTCTCGAGTACATTACCCCCAGCCTGTGCTGGTACTTGGGGTTATCCCTCCCCAGGGGCAGGACCTGCACTTGCCCCAGTTGAAGCTCATTAGGTTTCTCTCCATTCAGCTCTGCAGCCTCTCCAGGCCCCTCTGAATGGCAGCTCAGCCTTCAGGTGGATCAGCCACTCCCTCAGTTCTGTATCATCACCAAACCTGCTCAGGGCCCATTCTATCCCTTCATCCCTGTTGCTGATAAACAAATTGGGTAAAACAGGACCCAGTAGTGATCCCTGGGGAATTCCACTGACTACAGGACTCCCACTGGATTCTGCTCTGCTCACAATCCTCAGAGCTCTGCCATTGAGCCAATTCTTGACCCACCTCACTGTCCATTCATCCAACCCACATTTCCTGAGCTTATCTATGGGGATGTTACAGGAGACAGTGTCAAAACCTTGCTGAAGTCCAGGTAGGCACCACCCACTGCTCTGCCCTCATCAACCCATCCTGCCATGCCATCATAGAAGGCATCACATTGGTCAAGCAGGATTTCCCCTTGGTAAATCCATGCTGACTGCTCTCAATGACCTTTACTTTTAGGTGCTTGGTGATGGCCTCCAGAATGAGCTGTTCCATCACCTTTCCAGGGATGGAGGTGAGGCTGACTGGCCAGGAGTTTCCCAGATCCTCCTTCTTGCCCTTTCTGAAGACAGTAGTTAACATTAGCTTTTCTCCAGTCATTGGGCACCTCTCCTGTCCTCCAGGATTTTAAAAATGATGGAGAGTGGCTTAACAACAACCTCTGTCAGCTCCCTCAGCACCTGGGTACATCCCACCATGGATTTATGGGTGTTAGGTCTGCCTGACTGATCTCTCTCTCAACTCTCTGTGACCAAGAGGAAGTTTTCCCTTTCTCCATCCATCATCTCTTACCTCCAGGGTCTGAGATTCCTGAGGGCTGCTCTCAGCAGTAAAGACTGAGGCAAAGATGTTGAGTAATTTCACCTTCTCTGTGTCTTCCATCCCTAGGACACCCATTGGAATCAGAAGCAGCCCCACATTTTCCCTAATCTTCCTTTTGCTGCTGATGTACTTGGAGAAGCCCTTCTTGTCCCTTGTTCTTGATATCCCTTGGCAGACTCAATTCCAAGTGGACCTTGGCCTTCCTCATTGCATCCCTGCTTATCCTAATGATGTTCCTATAGACCTCTCATGCACCTGTCCCTTGAGGTTCCTCCCATAAATTTCTTTCATCCATTTGAGAATTGCTAGAACCTCCCTGCTCTTCCATGCAGATCTACTGCCCCTTTTGCTTGATTTCCTGATCATGGGGATACACTGCTCTTAAATTTGGATGCTTGAATATTGACCAGCTTTCTTGGGCCCCCTTCCCTACCAGAGCCCTATTCCATGGGATTCCTCTAAGCAGGTCTTTGGAGTGGATGAATTGACTCTGGGAAAGGGTTCTGGCCCTGCCACTGCTTTGCTTCCCCCCACAGAATCCTGAGTTTCACCATGACATGGGTCACTACAGCCAAGACTTTCCCCAACCTTCCCATCTCCAAACAGTCCCTCCTGGTTTGGTAGTCCAAGGTCCAGCAACACACCTGTCCTATTTGGCTCCTCCACCACTTGTATCAAAAAGTTATTTGCAATGATCTGCAGAAATTTCCTGGACTGTTTTGTCTCTCTAACAAATATCAGGGCAGTTGAAGTTCCCCAAGAGAACCAGGGCCTGTGACCATGAGGCTACTTCCAATTATCCATAGCAAACCTCATCAACTTGCTCCTCCTCACAGTTGCCCTGTAGTAAACATCCACCATAGTGTCACCCATATTTCTCCCCAACCTGTAACAATAATCCTACATCAACTGCCAAAGCCTTGTTCTCACACAGGTCCTCCCCTATCCCTGGAATGCAGCTGTGTTAGAATCAAAGGCACCGAGATACAACTGCTGAGAGCAGTTGGCAGCACAGGAACTCCCCAGAGTCAGAGCCCTCCTCGGCCAGCCCCGTGTCTGTGCTGGGGGGACAGCATTTGGCAGCTCAGGAACAGCCCCCAGCTCCCCCAGCCTGCTGGGAACAGGGGGAAGCAGAGAATTGATGGCCCTGCTCTGAGCCATGAGGAGAAGGGGGAGCAGGAGAGGAAGAGCAGGGTACAGAGCTGAAATTGCCCCAAACAGGGCAGCTGGGAGTCTGTGGCTGCCCTCAGGGCTGGCTGGAATAACCAGACCATTGGCTCTGCAGGGACAGGCTGTGTGGAATGCAGCTCTCCTTCTGCTCCTCGAGGAACAGCCTGTCCCCACACCCTGGGGAGCAGCAGCCTCTGCACAGGCACAGCAGCCCCACACCAACCCCTGCCAGGGTCTGCTCCAGGCTGCTGCCTCCAGGGAGGCCCCGCTCTGCAGCACACAAGTGCCCAAGCCTGGCTTTCTACTGACTCACGTCTCGAGGGTGTCCAGCGGGGCTGGCCGGTGTCTAACAAAGCTCCTGCACTGGTGTGGGAGTAACAGGATCTCTCTCTTTCCCCTACTCGCCTGGATTTACGAGCTCTGGAGGAGTTTCTCGTCTTCCACGCCTCAAAGTTTGGCTGAAATCAACTGAATTGTGAAGGAAAGATGGACATGGTTACTGGGAAGAAAAGGAAGGAGGGACAGGCAAAGCTGTTGCATCAACTTAGTTCAGAGAACCAGGCTAAAACCTACAGAACATTTCCCAAATGTTCCCAAACATTTCCCAGCTTCTTTTTCACCAAGTGTTTCTTATGACATTTTTCTAAGAAAACTGGTCTGACTTTTCATTTAAAATTACACTTCTCTTAGAAAAAGTGCCCTAAAAAAGGTTTAATAACCCCTCAGTAGCTGACATGCAACATGAAAATAAAAATCAGGAAAAGGTAAAAGGGTCATTAACACTTGTATTTAATTGCAAAAAGTAAAAACTTTTTTATTCTTCTTACATACAAATCTCATTTATTTACACACTTTACAGGCTTTTCCCAAGTATTTACAAAGTTTGCAATATATTAAATTAGGACCATCCATAAAATTCTGCATTAAGTGCATATTTACATTCTTTTTTTTTTTTAAATCCACCACTGAATTTAGTGTTCAGCATTGAAACAGTCTTTATGCATATATAGCTTTACTTCCCAGCACCCCTGAGCCTTTAGAATGTGGCTCCCTTCCCCAAGACGAGGAGATAATGCTAATAATAAATCACCTGCCATTTGTTTGAATGTCCAAAGCAAAGGGGAAGTCCAGCATCTCCCTTGTCTAACTCAGCAGGACACTAAATCTGCCCTTTACAAGGAGGTTCCTGAAGAGGAGGATATCGAGTTCTACCTAGAAAATTTACCAAGAGGAAAAAGTTCGTTTTGCAAGAAGCAAAAGCTTTGTGCCCCCATGGAAATGGCCTCACCCCAGGAGGTGCTCGCTTTGCTCAGGGGTGCAGGGCTGAACACAGACCTGGGATTGGGTGGGTGTGCAAACTTCCCTGCAGGAGCAGCATCAGTGGGGTGAACAAGGGGGTTTCAGGGCAGGAGGAGCCCCTTTCTGAGACACTGGTGTTTACAGAGCTCACATCTCTACCATGAGATGCTCTCCTGCTCCCCACCTCCTCCTGCTGCTGCTGGAGCCCAGGAGGCCATGACGGAAGGGAGGTGATTTGATCCAGCCCAGACAAACCAGCTTCTCCTCCAGAACATTGCAAAAACAGGCCTGGTGGGAGAAGCTGAAGTCCGGAGACGCACGGGAAATCTGACTCAAAGCTCTCCAGGGCCTTGCAAAGGGACCCCTTGGGGGAATCAATGTGTGCAATAACAGTGGGGAGGGGAAAAAA
This sequence comes from Pardalotus punctatus, assembly GCA_013400915.1. Taxonomy (NCBI): domain Eukaryota; kingdom Metazoa; phylum Chordata; class Aves; order Passeriformes; family Pardalotidae; genus Pardalotus; species Pardalotus punctatus. Next base: position 8,619 of record VZTX01011489.1, read on the forward strand.
AAAAAAAAAGGAACAAAGAGAGCAAAAAAAAGAATCAATAGAAACTGTCAGCTTGGCTCCCGTGGGGGCTGCTGATTTCCTGGTACTGAAGTAAATCATAATAATCCTTTCTCCTCCTTTCAGTTACCCTGAGTTCAGGACTGACTGACAGCACCGGTCAGTGACCCCTGCTTTGGGGAGCAGCTTTAAACCACGATCCTCCTGCCCAGCTGATGTGGACAGCCCGTCCTTTCAGCCTGGCAAGTGCAGAGGTGACCCCTCCTCACCTCTGTCCGCTGGGCTCGTGGGTAGTACCGGTTTCTGGTGTGATTTCAGAGCAGCTTTGCAGCCTTTGGGATAGGGGGTGAGAAGGAATGGAGGAATCCATCTCCCAGCTCACAGGCAACAAGCTCTGAAGTGCACAAAGGGATTTTAAAATGTGTTGACTGGGAACCCCTGTGAGCTGGGCAGGGTGGGAGAGGGAGATTGTCCAAAGCAGCACAGAGAGTGCCAAAGGGGAGCTGAGGTGAGGGAGATCATGGTGGGACACCCCTCTGTAACTCATCTGGCCATGTCCTTCACCAAGACACCTCAATAACTGTAGGAACAGCCCTGTTCCCCCAGTTCCACCTCAGTGGGTCACCACGACCACCAGGCTCTCTAGGGAAGTCCTGCAGCCTTTCCAGGGACTCTGTGAAGCTGGAGCTCTGGTTGTGGGAGACAACCAAAGCTTAACTGCAGCTAAAGGTATCAAAACCTTTGGCCATCCCAGTTTTGCCTCTTTAGCCTCACCTCCTTGTTTCCCACTGTGGCTCCTCATCCGCCCTGGGATGTGGAAGGTGTGAGCACCACTCCTCTGGCAGCTGGAGACAGGAGCTGCTCTGGAAGCCGTGCTGCAGACTGGGGCTCTGCACTCCACAGCAGCTCCAGCCAAAATCGGCTCTTTATCAGCAGGAGAACTGCCCTCCTGTTTTAGTTTAGCAGCTAATTCCTTACAGCTTTTGGAAGAGGAGGAGAAAATATACTGGAGAGCTTAAAAACAAATGATGTAAACTCCGAAGGGAGCGAGGTTGGGACATATGCAATGTATCGCTGAGACAGAGCTGGAAACTTATGCAGAGCCCATAAAGTGCACTTGGAAGGCTGCTCTGCAAACAGGCCCGACTCACCAGCTCCTGTCCAACCAGCTGCAGCTCTTTGAGGAAGGGAGAAGCACTACGTGAGAACACTTCTGCTAAACAGGCACAAACCTGCCCTTTCCTCCCCCTCCTCTCCCCCAGTCTAAACAGCAACTGTAAATAGATCCATTTTCTCTGCTCCTTCCCAAAAGAGCCAGACAGCCACAATGGCTTAAGCGTGACTCTCCAAATCCAGGCATTTCACAGACACTTGGGAATTGTCTCCGCAGCTCTTTTACAAGTTACAGTCAAGGACACTTAGCAGTGACAGTGTCACCGAACCGCCGCAATCTCAGCAAGAATGGCTCCAGCAGCATCTCTGAGCAAATGCTTTACAAAAATGGGTCAGATACAAAACCAGTAAGAGGTGAAGTAACCTTGTCAGCCTTTGAATTTGATTTGAGAAGCTGCCAAAGTGTAAATAGCAACAGTCACTAATGAGGCCCTAATTCTGCCATCACCAAACTCCCAAATTTCCATTAACTAAGACCCAGGCTTTAAGAGGAGGGAGAGGGGTGGTGTGTGTGTGTGTGTGTCTTGGCATGTACAAGATTGCATGTAGTGTCATGAGTACGAAATACACTCCAAGCAGTGAGAATACTAATGGAAGTCTTATTAATCCAATTCCCTTTAATATTTTGCAACAAATTATATTAGTCCTTTTCTATCCTGAGAGAGTCAGACTCTCCCCCTTTGGTTCTACTAGATCTGGTGTGTGTCCAGCACCAAGGGCCACATACAGACTGACACAGGTGCTGGGCCCATTCTCATTGTTTTGACAGGAGAAAAACAAGGGTTATGCATAGAAATGTTTGTAGTGTCAAGGCCTCAGACTAAATTCTTTGGAGCAGGAACTGTCCTTTGCCTTTTCCTTGTACAGGAGCCAGACGTGGTCATCCCACTTGGCAGCTTTTGCCAGCCCCTAATCAGATTAGCACAATGTTTGCTCCCATTCTCCTCAAAAACAAAGGCTGGACAGACATTTTCCCAATCTGTCATTTTACACGTACCTAAAATATTTACAGAGAAAAAGGCTCTTGCTCCTGAGAACAGAGTTAACTCACTGTCAACCAAAACCCCTCCCAACTCCATATTAACAAGTGTGAGAGTATGTCCTGAACTCCAGCCCTGGCCTATGAGTTCAGCCTGACACATCTGTAAATGATTCTTCAGCAGCGGGATCAGACCCAAAGGATCAGACTTGGAAGGGACCGGAGCATCCGCAGCCTGCAAACACCGAACCCGAGCCTCTCTCAGGGCACTGGAGACAGGCGCTGCTCCAGCAGCAGGAAACATGCAAAGGCAGCTTGGAAAGGACCCAGGAAAAACCAACGTTCATTCTGAAGACAGAGTTCCAGGTCTGGAAGGAGTCAATGCAAAAATATGCCAGGGAAAAGGGAGCTTTCAGGTGCTCCCGGAGGTACCCTGGGCTGGGAACGCAGGCGGTGCCTCCAAAAACAAGGAGCAGCTGAGAATGGCTGTGCAGCCCTTGGTGTCTGAGGTGAAAGTTGGACAGAGCTGCTCTGCTCTCAGCCCCAGCTCCATCCAGAGCTCCTGCACTGCCAGCACCACTTACACGTGTGTGGTGTTTTTGCAGGAAAGGAAGTGGAGGGGCAGAAAAGCACAATTACCGTTTGACTCACTCACAGCCTGCTGACAGAGAGCTGCAGAAGGGTGATCACAACACAGAGAGGCCTGAAGGGATTCTTTTGGTACAACAAGGACGCAGTGGGTGAGTGCTTCTGCCCTCAGGCTCAAGGTTCTCCCCAGCCCGGGAGCAGGAGCCGAGGTCAGCTCTGCAGGGCTCACACATCTGCGGGTGTCAGGGAGAGCTGGGACACATCACCAATTCATTCCCTTTATAGAACTGGCCTGACAACACAGGCTCAAAGCTTCCTCCTCAGGAGGAATGTACACAGAAACGTCACACACCCTGTCCACTCCCAAACCTCCCAGGAAGTTTCAGAAGTGCCATAATCCACAGAGAACACAAGGTGAATCTCATCCTGAGAAATCCATCTGCTGCTCCTGTAAAAAAAACTCTTTGCTGCAAACCCAGGGCTTACCTGAGGGGACAGGGAGGGTCATAAATAGCTTGAGCTTCTCCCAAAACACATTTGAGGAAAGGCAATGAATTACCTCAAGGGTCAGGAAAACAGTCATTTTTAAACACTGTAAACATGCAGGGTGGCAAAGCTGCCTGCCCCAGTTGCCCCAGCTCGCTTCTCTCAAGACATTGCCTTGGCTTCAAAGCTGAAAGTCTTCTCATCCTGGGAACAGCTGTGTTTTCCCACCCCACCATCCTTAGCTGGCAGCTCCATCACAAATCACCGCTGGCTCTGTCCCTCTGGCCATGAAGCTCATTGTCCAGTGATCCGTGCTGGCATAACCTTGGGAAGAGGCAACGGAGAGGCTTTGTTAGATAAGTGAATCCTTAATGACTGCTCCCATTGCCCGTGAAGGGGTGTGGTCACACTGGAGCTCTTTGCAAAGACACTGCCCTCGGTGAGCACTGGGTTTGTAGAACCCACCGTGCACCCACACTGCTCAGCTTTGACACTGAGCAGCTCCTGGTATCCCAGGGCTGCTGTTCCAGGCCACAAACTCCCATCCCAGAAGGATCATTCCCTGTGCTGACAGGCAGGCACACATCGGTCTGGAGGTGACAGTGGCACACAGCAGGCTGGAGGTGACAGTGGCACACAGCAGCCTGGAGGTGACAGGGGCACACAGCAGCCTGGAGGTGACAGGGGCACACAGCAGCCTGGAGGTGACAGGGGCACACACCAGCCTGGAGGAGACAGTGGCACACAGCAGGCTGGAGGTGACAGGGGCAAACAGCAGACTGGCGGAG
>VZTX01011489.1:12710-32959 GCA_013400915.1 Pardalotus punctatus
GGTGACAGGGGCACACAGCAGGCTAGAGGTGACAGGGGCACACAGCAGGCTGGAGGTGACAGGGGCACACAGCAGGCTGGAGGTGACAGGGGCACACACCAGCCTGGAGGTGACAGGGGCACACAGCAGCCTGGAGGTGACAGGGGCACACACCACCATCCCAGGTGCCTGGAAGAAAAGACCCAGCTGGAAGCAGTCTCCAGATCCCAAGGGATCTCCCAGTCCTTGCATGCCACAGCTCTGGTACTCACCCAAATCCCCAGCTTCCAGCTCCACCTTGAACATCTCACAGTGTCCTCTGCACGTGTCCAGAGGTGCAACGGTCAGCGTGAGCTGCCCACTTCCAACAGCGAAGAGGCTGTGCAGGCTGTAGCTCTAGGAGGGGAGGAGAGGATTTCAAAAGCCTGGCCAGCTTTCCTTGGCTCTGTCTGCCCAAACCAGGGACAAGTCACTGCACTGCAGGCAGGTGAAACAGAGCAAACACCATGTTTGCTGCTGCCCCCAGCTACCAGCAGATCACAGAATCATGGCTGGGGTCAGCTGCATGCAAGAGTTCTCCTCTCCTCCAAGGCAAGGCAAGCCTTGCACATCCCCAGAACTCATGGAAACACAGAGGTGGATACCAGGCCAGAAGCCTGAAGTGTCTCAGAATGAGTGAGCCTCACTGCCAGGAACAGCTCCTAAAATGCAACTCTTAAATAAATTCTGCCCAACTGTGCAAAAAAGACCTCACCCAGCTATACAGCAAGGTCAGACACAAATGTGAATGGAGCTGGCAAGGGGTGTTGGAATGAGATAATCTCCCAAGTCCCTTCCAACCCAAACCATTCTGGGATTCATCCTCTAATTCTGTGACATCTGCAGCTGCCAAGGGAGATGGGCACAGGGTATCTCCTGCCCCAAACTAGACACAGCTGCTGGGAAACACAGCCACCTTGAGATGCCACTTTACACAGGGATGGACAGAACTGATACAACCCCAAATGCTCCTTTTCAGGATTGTATCAGCTAAAAACACCCTGCAAATCCCATAGAAACTCAGAGCTGCTGGGCGACAACTCACAGACAGAAAGAGAATGTTTCTGGAACGAATTTCTCACCTTATTCCCCAAATCTGGATGGCGGATGAGGAAGCAGCTCTCCAGGGACACTGTCTTGGGGAAGGAGAGCAAAGAGGAAGCAGGGAAAAATTCCTGCAGAATCCGAGATTTATTCACAGACTTGTTCCTAAACAAACCAACGCATATTAAAGAATTATCCTACAATGATCACATTTGAATTTAAAAGCTACTTTCCAGATAAAATTCTTCGCAAACATACTTGATAAACAGCATGACAGACTAGCCCTGGAGGTCAGGAGCAAAATTCTACCTCAGCTTCAAAACCTGTGCTCCTCCCTACCTTCTCCTTGGTTTCTGCAGCAGGACCATATAAGGAGGGAACAAACAGACCATGATGGATACCTAAACTTAATTTCCCTCCCCTTTTCCCTTAAAATGATCCAAATCACTGACCAGATCCATTAATTACAAAAGATGTAGAGAGGTGGCATCGTACACAACCATAACTGAAACCACATGGCAAGGCAGGGGGGGATCCAAAGCTATTCTCTAGACCAGGAAATGTAACTGGAAAAGGCTGGGTGGGCCTTGTTATTTTTACATCCCTGTCTAGGGGCCTGACATGATTAATTCTTCCGTACCCTGACCATCCCTCTACCAGTTTCCGCTCTAAGACCTTAGAGAGCTCTGAGCTGTTCACACATCTTGCTCACACTGAAAGCTTTGGCAAAGAGTTTTTGGTTAACAGGAGCAGGATTAGGGCTGGCCATTTTTTCTGCATGAGACCAAGCACAAATTGCAGGATTCTTCGACTTTCCATTACTTGTCAGTGTTTGCAGAAGTCTTGGCATCTCTTTTCAGTCAGCACCAGTGGTGGAGGATTTCCACTGAGCAGACAGAGGTGACAGAAATGTGAACCAGTTGCCTCAGGTGATCAGATCAGAGCCCAGATGATTTACAGCCTGAAGAACAGGAGCAGGCAGTCACTGAGATAATTTTGTCTTATAAGGGGAGCAATAGCCGGAGACCAAGCCACAACACTCCATTTTTAGTGCAGAAATCTTGTCCCTGGAACAAATCAGTGCCAGCAAGCAGAAGCAGACTCTAACCCACTCCTGTTCTCCTCCCCTCCAGTTAAAGTGCAGCTTGCAGGCACTGGTGGTTCACACAGGCAGAGCTTGAGCACCCCTGCAGAAAGGATGTGTCCATCTATCGCATGTTTTGTCTTTGACTCACCAGGGAAAGAAAAATGGGCAGCTCCACAATTCAGCTGAATTTTCTTCTATGATAACCTCTGCCAATTCTGGATCCTGGGACTGAAGATGCTTCAGTTCTTCATAGGAGAGATGCTGCCCTGTCTTAAAGAACATGAAACAAAGATAAAAGCTGTGCCCCCAGAGCTGCTCCCTGCTCCCATTTCCCTCCCATTAGAAAACATCCAAGAGCAACAGCCCCCTAGATTGCTAAATGTCCAAATACAATGATCATTAGGAATGATCAGAAGAAGAACTTGCTATGGATGCAGGGAGCTCTCTCCTCCCACATCTTTACACTGGAGTGAAATGCCTTCTTAGACACATGTCCTGAATGAGCAGTTTGAGTTTATAGGTGAAAATACTGGGCAGGGGTTTTGGGCTTGTGCTGTTCAAGACTTTGGACTCATCACCAGCCTCACAAATCCCTGCATTACCTTGATTAGAAAAGGCTGATGCCTCTGGAGCTTTTCTGATAGCTCTCTGAAGTCTGTCACTATCTGAAGGCTTTTCACAGCAGAACAGACTGTGCAGTTTGCGGGAAGTGCGGAAGTGTTCTGTCTGCAACCTGCTGCCCACCAGTCCTGGCATTCTGGGGAAGAAACAAGGGAAACCTGTTTAGTAAGACCAAAAATGGAATGGAAAGGAGACAAATTCGATGATAAACTCATTATCCCTCCCATGAAACACTCAGATTTCTTATAATTTCCGATGGCTGTAACTCAAAAAGAAGCAGCTTCACCAGGCAGGGAACTGGAGAGAATGTTTCCAGCACGTTTTGGAGATACAGCTGAAGGTTGTGAGCAATGGGAGAGCTTATGGAAATTCCACTTCTCTGTACATCAGGCACACAGGCTCAGCTACCCTTCCCTGACCAACAGAAGGATGGCAACCATCACATGCAGTGTAATTAAACTGGAACAAGTTCCTAAGCAGAAGAGCAACCCAAATGTGTTATCAAGGAGATAATGCCCAGAAGATAAAAGAAGATCCAGGTTGGAAAGAGTAACTCTCACATGGTTAGCACTGGAGTCATAAACCCTGCTAGGACACACCTGAAATCACCACCCTCCCCTTTACTCTGTGTTAATTAAGAAATACTTTGTCCCAGGCAATAGTTGTCCAGTCTCTGATGGGCAGAAGATGCTGGGGATTGTGGGATTTCACCAAGACATGCTGGTGCTGTTTTCATTCATTCCATGCGTTGACTTGATGAAATGTGGGGAAAAGGCCCAGCATGAGCAACCCCTGGATCACAGCTACATCCATTTTAAATTCCAGAAATCATTGTTACACCACTATCAGCTGGACTGGCCTACAACGAGCACTGCATATGTTTACATCTTCAAAAATTCAATTTTTACATGAAAGCACAACTTGATGCTTAGATCCTGCCTCCCTCCTCCAACTTAGCAGCCCTCCCAAAAAAATAAAGAAACACTAAGAGAAGGGATTTGCTGCAGCAGGGAATGAGCAGGACAATGCTGAACACCCCGTGTATTTCTATGCTAAAGGATGTGGCTCTAACTTATAGAATCACAGAACCACACAAAGATCAAAGTCCAACTCCTGGCCTTGCACAGACATCCCAAAATCCCACCCTGTTGGAGCATTATCAAAATGCTCCTGGAGCTCTGGCAGCCTCGAGGCCGTGCCCATTCCCTGGGGAGCCTGGGCAGTGCCCAGCAGCCTCTGGGGGAAGAACCTTTCCCTGAGATCCAATCTAAACCCCCCAAGACAAATTTCATATTTGCAGATAAAGCATCAGGTTGTGAGAAATGGGAGACCTTCATGGAAATTCCACTTGAAATACAGATTTTGTGGCAGTGACAGCCCTAGTTCTGCAGCCTTAATCCAATGGAAGAGGTTGAACTCAGGAAGTGGCAGTAAACCCACCCCAGGCCTGATCTGTCGGGGTGGGTCAGGAAAAACCCAAGGCCTGGGCCACATCTCCCATGAAACATCCAGGGATCTGTCCTCACAACAGGCCCACCCTGCCAGCACACACCAAAACAGCTCCAAAGTCTCCTGGAAATTGCTGCAGGCAAACTTGAGAAACAGAGGGGATAGCAAAGGGGGAAAAGAAGCATGAAGTCCGGCTGAAAAATCAAGTTGGGAAACAGGGATTGCACAGCAGGTTTTCAGGGGAAAAAAGACCATGCACAACCTGCTTGTCAGTGCCACTGCAATTTCCAGCCACACTCACCCTCCTGCACAGGGGTAAGAAGGGATGAACAGTACTTCGTAGGAGAGCTCTTGTTTTATTTTCCCCTCTGACATCTGCAACAGGCAACGAGGAATGTTACAGAGGATTTATGTTCATTGGGGCATAACAAGAAGACTGGGATTCATTTTGCTTCTTTCTTGCTGAGTATTTCCAACTCCCAAATGCTGCATTTCCCACCCTACTGCTGGGATATGGACTGAAAGGGATCAGGATATAATTCCTAGTCTTTCTGGAAGACGCATCTACACTGCTTTCAGGGAAAGGGGAAAAAAGGCAAAACAAAGTGTAAAATCCTTCTTGCAAGCAGAAGTCCCACTCCCATGAGAAACTGCTCCGACGTACTTTCCCTCCCTGCTCACAAGAGAAAAAAGAAAATCTTTGTTCCACTGCCTGTAGAAAGCTTCAATTTTACAACAACAAAAAAACTCAACTCACAAAAAACAGCTGGTCAGTGACAGGAAACAAAAGGCTGAAAGATCTCACCAGAGAAAGGGCAGTCACCACGAAGAGAACAAGAAAACATCTCTATGGTCTGTCATCAGACGGGGCGTAGCAAGACTGTAATTTCTCTCTGGGCAAAACTTAGAAACCTCATCCCTAAGCATTAAGCACAGTTGTCCCCAAATTTTCCCTCTGGGCTCAGGGAAGTACCCCACGGAACAGGATGCTAATCAGCTTGACAGTACAGAGCTTGATTCCTCTTTTGAGCCAGGCTGGGATATTTGCATTCTCAATTGCTCGATTCAGGAGGTGATTTCTTTTCCCCATGAATAACCAGAGCAGAGCACAGTTGAGACGCATTTCAAATGCTGCAAGTGGGGTTGTGGGATTTTTTTTTTTTTTTAGTAATTAATCTTTTAGATTTATTGTGGAGGGTGTTAGTCTGTGCACCAGCATGTGTGTGACTGGCATGACAAGTACGGGCAGCGCCTGCCCTTCCCAGGGAGGGCGGGAGGAGACGGCGCACAGAGGAGCCAACTTCCACTGGGGACCATGGCAGGATTTTACCCAGGATGCTGATTTTTCTCTCCTTACCCTCCCTGCATTCCTTTTACATTATCACCCTGCCTGCCCAGACACCCTGGGGATTGTTCTGGTGGAAGTCGAGCGCGCTGTCTGTGCACACACACAGCTGCTCAGGGATGCAAATGGAAGATGCTCTTTTCATCCCAGCACAACCCTCACACCATGGGCCCATCCACTCCCATCCAAACGCTGAAGTGCTGGGCGTGGGCAATTATCCCTGTGGAGCTGGAGTGCAGGAGAGCAGCTGGAGCAGTGACACATCCAGCTATCCATTACACGACAGAAGTGTGGCCAACTTCTCTGTGCTTTCTCACCCTTTTCCGAGGGGCAGCCTTCAGTTTGTTAACAGAACTTCAGCTCCCCATCGGCCATAACCACCTAATATTTCCTTTTATGTGTTATTATTTCTCCAGAACAAGAGCTGTGTTCTCCCCCATGTCAGGAGAGCTCCTAGCAGAGCCAGGGCTGGGACTTCCAGCTGCTAACACAGCACAGACCAAGAGATAACAACCTTCCCCTAAAACACATCTATGATTAATGCTACAAGGAGTTTATGACTCTACTTTCCACTATGCAGAAAAATAATTTTCAAGTCACCATCAATTTAAAATGAGTACCCCGCCCTTCTTGGCTGTTTTCACAGAGGATCTCCCAAATTTTTGGCTGCACCCAGCACCAGAGAGGGGTGTGTATGCACAGCCCCTGAGATGCTGGGTGTGGATGATCAGATTGGAAGCTCCGAGGGTCTTGAAAAGACCTAGCCCTGCTTCTGCCCATTGCAGCAAAGCAAATTAACGTATGGAAACTTGCCCACATGGATGTGAGAACAGGATCTCAGGAAGCCCTGCTCTCTTTAGGGACCATATGGAGGGCGCAGGATCAATCTGCCAGTGCAGCAGGTTCAAAGGGAAGCCTCTAGCAGGGGAACCTTTTGTTCCTGCAGGATACTGAGCCAAGGGCTGCTCCTGACCCTAACAAAGCATTGAAAACACAAAACCTCCTGCTTGTAGCACTGCAGGTGCTGAGGCAGTTTGCTGGCTCCCCACCAAGCCGGTTTGCTCCCCAGCACTCGGGACTGCAAGGCTGAAGCAATCTCCAGCAGGCAAGTGCCAACCAAGTCAGCCCAGGGAAGTGTGGGCCCAGGGAAGGGAGATTCCCCCAGGACCTCACAGACCCTCCCAGGTGTTGTGTCCGTAGGGGCTGTCGCTGCCATCACCCACAGTAAGCGGAAGGAAGCCCCCCAGAGGACTGGCTAATGCACTGAGCAGCTCCACAGCCTGCAAAGGCTGGTTCCAAATCCCAGATTCCTCTTTCTGAGGATGAGGCTATTCCCCAGTCCCACCACATACTTCACCAGGGACCAGTCCTAGGAATATTCAAGCAACTTCAGCAAGCCTTGGATGAACTCAGGGCTCCCAGGAATGGCTGTGCACCGAATATTCCCCAGACAGTTCCTTGTCTTTTCTTGTAGGTCCATCGTACAAACCTGGGTGCTCCATTAAAAGGGGATTCTGCCTCTCTGCCCCAGTCAGGTGAGACCCCACCACAGAGCTGCCTCCAGCTCTGGGACCCCAACACAAGAAGAACATGGAGCTGCTGGAGTGAGTCCCAAGGAGCCACAGAAATGCTCTGCAGGCTGGAGGCAGGCTGGGAGAGATGGGAGTGTTCATCTGCAGAGGAAAAGGCTCTGGGGAGACATTAGAGCCTCTCATAGCACATAAAGGGGCTCCAAGAGAGCTGGGGAGGGACTGGGGCAAGGGCCTTGGAAGGACACAACAAGGGGGAATGGCTTCCCACTGCCAGAGGGCAAGGATAGATGGGATACTGGGAAGGAATTTTTGGCCGTGAGGGTGGGCAAGCCCTGGCACAGGGTGCCCAGAGCAGCTGGGGCTGCCACCGGATCCCTGGAAGTGTCCATGGCCAGGCTGGATGGGGCTTGGAGCAACCTGGGATAATGGAAGGTGCCACTGCCCATGGCAGGGGGTGGAACAAGATGAATTTTAAGGTCCCTTCCAACTCAAACCAATTCATGATTCCATGATGAAGATCCCTCAGTGCTCTGACATCCCATTACTACCAACCCACAGAAGGATTAGGGGTGCAGCTCTGCCCACACTTGGAAATATCCAGCTTTCAGATGCTGGATGTTACAGTGCTGTTTTCCATTATTTAAAGGGCAGGGATTTGCAAGGTCTAGCCCTTAACCTTAGAGTGAAGTTGCAGCTCGTAACCTACTGTTATTGCTTTGAGAGGCAAAGAATGTTCAGGCCAGGCTGTTCTTACTCCTGAGCTGTGACCAGCCCCGTGCTGCCTTGGGACAACTGCAGACTCACAGATACCCCCTGAGCAAACAGCCTGTAACTTGTGCCATGCCATTGCAGAAGGATTACTATATGCTTATCAGCAGACTCCCTTTCCCAGATTTTATAGAAAGATAAAACAGTATCTAAAAAACTCGGAGCAATTTAGGCATCAATTCATGATCACAATCTGTGACACAGGTAAATCCCATCATTCTTACTTTACAGACGCAGAAATTCCAAGCTCTGGAATCACCAGGTGGCACAATTTGGAAGAGGCATTTGGAGCACTTTGTTGCACAAGCAGTGTTTCCCAAATTCCATCTTGCTGAAATTCTTCATTAGGCTAAAAATTAATATGATCATTTATAATGTCATGTCAAAGTCAGGCTAAACTGATGGGTTCTTAAGTAAGGCAGGTGGGAAACATAAGGATTATTAACTACAGCCTGCAAGTCCTGATTAAGGACTGCATCACAGTGGGGTTTTAAATATATACTACAAAGAGTGTCCTTGTTGAGCACAAGATCCTCACCCCTCCCTCATATTGAACTTTTATTGTAGCTCTGGGTATACTGAATATATTTATGCCACCAGAAGAAAGTACCTCCCAGTTTGGTTCACAGCATTTTTAGGAACAGCTAGGAACAAAGTAACAGCTACAAAAAACCCATCAAGAACCCCTTTATTGTTTTTCTGGGTAGAAGTCAACAGTTTGAAGAGCTACTCATTCATCTCACTAATGGGTAACGGCTGCTCCACCAGCCCAGGGATCATTAGTCAACCTCGAGCAAAGCACGAAAATGATTTTGATCCAACCAGACATTGTGAAATCAAGTCTGCTGAGCCGAGCCCAAGAGGAATTCACAGTCCACTGGGGTAAAAGAGCAAGATTTCCAGGAGATATCTGCACCTACCAGTCTCAAAACGGAAGGCAGGGCCCAAGCTGTCAGGAAAGCATTCAAAGTCCACTCCAGCTGCACCTCTGGTTACCTGCCCCAGTGGCAGCTTGTGCTGCATGAGCCATCTGCCTCAGAGGAACAGCTTTGGAAACAAATCCTTCCCAGCTGCTGTCACCTGCCTGATGGTCGCCTCAGCCTGTAAAAGGTTTGACATGTTTGTGTCACTAGGGCACAGAGGGCTCTGCCAGGCTGCTAAATGTCTCTGCAAGAGGCCACCTATGGCAAACGCTCTCCCCAGGCAAGGGAATCCAAAGTAAGAATTCACTCACTCTACAGATGAGGAAACAAGAAATTTTGGAGGTATCACAGTATAGAAGAAAAAGGAAGAGTATTTCGTGTTCCACAGCACCACAATTATTTGGGGTTAGTTTACTGCCAGCAAACCCAAATAAACAGTCCACTGGCTGAACCAAGGCCAAAGTAACAGAGAGTATGAACAGCTTGGCACCACCCTGCCCTGCAAAGTCAGCCCTTTTTTCCCCTTTGAACGAGCCAACACATGTCTGCTGGTTGCTCTCAGGTTGTATCATAAAAGGCTTGTTTACACACACAAAAGATCAGATAAACTGGCAGCTGTGCAGCGATGGGAGGGAGCCCTGCACATGCTGTGATCCACAACCACCTCCAAATGCTCCAGTCCCCTGAGCGGGTGCACGAGAACATGCATGAAAACAAGAGCAAAAACCAGCTCAACTTTGCTTAGAAAAAAAAGTAACATCCTTTGAGAGCAAGAGGAGAGGCAACAAGTTAGTAACCAGATCCTGCACTACCTCCCAAGCAGCCTTATTGTGCAACCCTTCATTCAGAGCAGGCGCATGTTCCTTGGGCTCAGGAATCCCTGAGCCCTGTGGGTCAGACACAGCATGGGCTGCAAAGCCCACAGGAAAAGGCTGGATGAACACCTGGGTGCTCAGCCCATGAGAAAGGCTGGGTGACACCTGGGTGCTCAGCCCATGAGAAAGGCTGGATGAACGTCTGGGTGCTCAGCCCATGGGGAAAGGCTGGGTGACACCTGGGTGCTCAGCCCATGAGAAAGGCTGGGTGACACCTGGGTGCTCAGCCCATGAGAAAGGCTGGATGAACGTCTGGGTGCTCAGCCCATGGGGAAGGCTGGATAAATACCTGGGTGCTCAGCCCATGGGGAAAGGCTGGATGAACGTCTGGGCGCCCACACTGCTCTCAAGCAGCAGCAAGTCCTGGTGCAAGGCAGGCGTGCTGGGTGCTCCCCTCCCGCACAGGGCTGTGCCAAGGCTAAACACAAGCCAAGGCTGGAGAGAAAGAGAGGGAAAAGTGTTTTGCCTGTGAAGGGTTAAGATCAGAGAGGAGACAGGAGCTGGCCAAGTGCCAAGGCAAGCCTGCAGCTAAATCCAAGGTGGGCCAGCCAAGAGGCAGAGGCTGCTGCCCTCTCCCAGTAACCAGCTGCTGTCCTCCCCCAGTAACCCAGCCTGCTGTGACCCATCCCCACAAATAGCTCTGGCACCCAGCAGGCTTTAGTAACACAGTGACAGGCCATTTACAAGGTGTTGCTAAACACTGCTCCTCCAGCTGGGCTCCTTTCTCTACAATAATTACATATAAACCCGTAAACATGATTTCAGCCCTACCCGTCTAGGCAAAAAGGGGTATTTAACACTTCTTCTCCAAGCTGGGGGTAACTTGAACAGGATCTCTTTTCCAGCACTGAGATCCATGTGTGCTTTTGTCTGATTTCAGGTGTGCTGAGCAGTTACTGACCCAGCTGATTCTGGGCTGTGCAGGATGAGTGTGGCCAGGACCAAGTGTCATTATTATAAGCAAAGCTGGATTTTCCTCGAGGTCATTACAACCCCCTGCTACCAGTACAATGTGCAAATTGTCACATTGTTAGACCACAGCCTGTTCCCCACTGACAGACCTGCTCTGCTGAGGTTTTTGAGCTGCAAGGACCGAACTTACCATGGGCAGACATACACGTTAATGTGAGAGCAGCTTAATGCTCTCTCATCATGTCATTGCCTGGCAGGCAGGAAGCAGTTACCAACCAGCTGACATCAAAAATCATATTTAGATATTAACAAAGCTATAGGGATGACACAGTAGTGAAGGGAGGAAAAATCAGGCAGAGCGACCACCACTGTGGTTTTAAAAGTTCTGTTAAAAGAATAGAAAACCCCTTTTCACTTGGCTTTACTGCAGACTTTGAGAGCCCATATATTACTTCCTAAAGCTTGTAGGGGAGAGGGACCTTATATCCCTGTTTTGCACCAGAGGACTGAAACACAGAGCGAATTACTTGTCCATCCCAATCTATGTCAGAAATGAATCCAGTATGTACAGGTCCTACTTTTTCCCTGGAATAGCATTAGATAGCATTGAGTTAACCCACGTGCCCATCAAAATACACTGTGTTCCTTACAGCAGGTAGACCCAGAGGTCTGACAGCCCTCTGCCTCTCTGGGGCCATAAATTAAGGGCTGTTGTGCCAAGAGCCGCAGGCCCAGAGCAGCCAACGTGACCCAGCACTGGGGCTTTCACAAGCTTTGCATAAACACCAGCTCAGGAAGAGCAAATGCAAACCACATTTCCACAGACTTTTTCCCCTACCACAGGGACCTTGCCCTGGGAAAACAGCTGGAAGAGAGGCACGGACGCCAAACCCAAGGGTCTAAGAGTCAGCTATCAAGGAACAAAGGGTGGGAACATTAGGTTAAATATGGGAATTGATCCGGGGGAGAAAGTCAGCATGCAAGAGAGCACAGAGACAGGCAAAAAGGAAATTTACTTTGGACTCAATCCTACAAACAATGCAAGAGAGCTTTCTGGATGCTGCTCCTCACCTCGGCTGCTCAAAGGTCCACCTACAGCCACTGACAGACAGGCGGCCCTTGTCACCCACAGCACGGCTCTCGGGTGGAAGGGACAAGGATGAAGGGCAGGTCACCACGAGCAGGAGGGAGAGGGGAGCACATCCCGCACCCCTGCTCCTCCCAAAGTCTCACCACCACTGACTGGAGCTCTTGGCTCTCAGGGGAAACCCAGCAACTGAGCTGCCCTTGTTCTGCAACAAACCTGGCTGTTCAGCCCACACCTCCCAGGGGCCAGGCTCCAGCCTCAACCCCGGACACAGGAAAGCTGCCCCAAAGCTCAGGAGGGACAGCACAGCCCAGGCTGCCCCTGCCTGCCCAGGCACGGAGGAAGGAGCCGGACCACCCGTGCACCCACAGCGGGCTGGGCCGTGTCCACACCACGGCAATGTCTGCCAGCACTGCCGGTGGGCCACGGCAGCCTCCAGCTGACAACAGGTGGCTTCCAACAGGAACAGCCCGAGCTGGCTTTGAACCGGTGCCCGAGAACAGAAAGCTCCAAGCTCCATCCTCAGCCCCCTCAAAATTTTCATCTACCAGGATCTACGCAGGGAAAGGAAGAGGAGTCTGTACGGCGAGTCCCTTCATTAGTGGTTTTCTCTGCTGCTCAGGCACAGTGCAAACATCCCTTCTGGAGAGAGGAGACTGAGAAGGGATCTCAATGCATATAAATATCTCCAAGGGATGCCAAGAGGATGGTGCCAGACTTTTCAGTGGTGCCCAGTAACAAGACAAGGAGCAGTGGCCATTTAACTAAAACACAAGAAGTTCCACCTCAACATGAGGAAGAGCTTCTTTCCATGCAGGGGGGCAGAGCATTGGAATAGCTGCCCAGGGAGGTCACATCACCCCCTCTGGACACATCCCAAACCCACCTGTTCCAGGGGACCCCGCCTTGGCAGCAGGATTGGACTGGGTGACCAGCAGAGGTCCCTTCCAACCAGAACTATTCTGGGATTCCGTGATCAGAGAACACCAGACCTGCCTGCAAGCCCTCCTGTACTTACACTCTCAGCAACAAACAGGACACGAGATGCAACTTCACCCTTCCCTTCAGCAGATCACAAGGCCAAAATAAGGAGCAAAATAATACAACACACACACATGGCAGGACTGAAAGAGTCTGGGAGACCACTTAGCCCCACGGCATGGAACTCCCTTTTCCAGATCCCTGCTGGATGGCTTCACCAGTGTCCTCTCAGCAGCGAGCTGGGATGGTGACACCAGTGTCACTGAGACAGCGCTGGTGGCTGCAGCTGCCTGCTGGGAAGCCAGGACATGAGGGATTCCCACAGGAACCCAGCCAAGGTTCAGGCTGGGTGCTGCACTCTCCCATTCAAATAGCCACTGTCTTGTCCAGTTCTTTTTGCCAAGGCAGGATCAAAGTCACTCCAGCCAGCCCTTGTCAACCTGTTAATTGGGACATGCTGTGGCTTCCAACACAACCTAATACTGGGGAAAAACAGAGTGGGAGCTGCCTCATCCCCTCAGTACTACTCCACCTTTCCCCAGAACTGGATTGCTGCCCACCCTGTTGCTCATCATTTCTGAAGACTTACAGGACTCACAGAGCCATGAGGGATTTTATGTGCATTTAAATAACAACACCACATTCTTTCTCTCCATCCATCTTTCCCTTTCCCTCTCCCTCTGTTCCTGTGGATGTTTCCCCATCTCCTCATCATTCAGCTGGAACTGCTCCTGCTGTTGGTTATCTTCACAAGAAGATGCTCATGGGAGCCCTTGTCCTACAAACCTTTTGCTGCCCCAAGGAACCTCCCCAGGCCCTTCTCATCCAAAGGAGCCTGTAGTGTCTGAAGGAACAACCCATCAACACTCTGGACAAAATCTGACTGAACAAATACAATAGAATCCCAGACTGGTTTGGGTTGGAAGGGACCTTAAAGCTCATCCTGTTCCACCTCCTGCCATGGGCAGGGACACCTTCCATTAGACGAGATTGCTCCAAGTCCTGTCCGACCTGATCTTGGAAACTTCCAAAGATCCAGGGGCAGCCACAACTTCTCTGGGCAGTCACAACTTCTCTGGGCACCCTGTGCAAGGGCCTCACCACCCTCACAGGGAAGAATTTCTTCCTAACATCCAAACCACCCTCCTTCAAATTTAGGCCGTTCCCTCTTCTCCTGTCACTCCTGGCACTTGTGAAAAGTGCAATGAGCATTAAAATTCCCATTGGACTCCATCTTAATACAGGAGCAGGGGGGTGTTCACCCGTGGAAAAGCTGGAATGCAGTAGATAAGCAGGCTCCTAAAGTCAAGCACTTATCAGAGCCATCTCCTCACCTCTGTTTTTCACTCCCAGAGAGATCCCAATGTATAAGGAAGAAGAACAATGGGGGATACCCTGTCCCACCCAGACAAATTGGCATCAACAGAAATCCCACATCAGCGTCATCGGAAAAGAGGGAGGGAGAGAATGCAGAATGGTGCTGGCATTTCAGGGAGCCCTTTTTAGCTCTGGCAGGAAGGTCAGAGCCAACACAGACAACTCCAACACAATGAGGTGCCCAAGCTAAATATAAACCTGTCGAGGGCATGGCTGCAGGAGTTTGTTTTTACAGTGAGCTGACAGACCATCAACATCGTGCCACATCCCTGCTCAAAATAATTCACAGCTTTATCGTCACTGACAGTCTTTGTGTTCAAGCAGACACAGAGCCCAGGCTTGCACCCACCTGCCAGTCTAAGTCGGTGGAAATGATTAATCAAGAATGAGAAATAGCCAATTCTTTCTGCTTCTATTATGCCATTCTAGGAAAATCTATGATGTTCCTCTCCCGTGATGGGATCACCTCATAGGGAGCTCTTATCTGACTTCCTCACACACACACAGACACTGCCCATAATGTCACGTAAACACGACAGCACTCAATCCCCCAGGCTTTTCCCAATATACCACTTGGCAAAAAACTACTTTCCCTTAAACCAGGCCACAAGCTGAGGTTTTTACACTCTGCTCACAGATATCAAGATTTGGTTGAAAAACTGGTTTTGTCTTACTCAGAAAAAATAAGGAAAGGTGACATTTTGCCAGAAGAGCTATCTCAGTTCTGGTTCTCAGAAGTGCAAAGATTTCTAGAGGAAAGGGAACTCTTGTGGAAGAAAAACCAGAGGTGTTAAAAGCAAGGAAAAGAGAATGTGCAAGAACAAAATTATCAAGTTAGAGATAAAATATGCTTCAGCCCCAATGAAGCTAGAATTCAGGCTGCTATTTTTAAATACAGTGGTAGGAAAAGAGAAAACCATGATGCCAAGCCAGCAACACATTTGTTATGTGGTGCCCTGGAGACGCTCGAGCGACTCGCGTGGCTGGTATTTAAGTTGGTATTTCTTGCTAGGCTTATGTTACAGCAGGGAAATCATTTCCTTACTCTCCAGCATGTACTTCTTGGCAATGGGCAGGGACAGCAGGCGGATGTGCCCGACGAGGGAGCCCCAGGCCTGGGCTCTGGAGAGCGGCGCTTCGGGCGGCAGCGGGTTGTAGGGCTGGATCACCAGGTAAACAGTCAGCAACACCAAGCCCAGGGTGAGCAGACCCTGTGAGGGAAAACAGGCACGGAGTTAATCACACTGCAGGCAGCTGAGGTGTCCTCACACCAGGACACACCCTCTGCTGGTATCAAAGGGCTGTGGCTGTGCACCACAACACCAACACTTATTTTTGCTGTGTCTCCTTGTTCAGCTGCAATGCTATTTATGTACACAGAGTTGTCACCCAGTTTTATTATTAGGGCTGTCCAAGGATGAAATTAAGCAGCCTTCAAACCCAAGCCACACAAACAACTCTGTTCCTGTGTTTTAGCACTGCAAATAATCCAGTGTGAGATCAATGAGGATTATCTACAGATAGTTCCTCTCCCTCCCTACCTAATCAAATAAAGCCTGCACTCCTGGCATGCCTCTTACACAAGGAAAACCCTGTGGCTTTTGCAAACATCCGTCAAGCCACGAAACACTTTGGCAGAGTTGGCACCAGCTCCCTCCTCCATACCAGAATCCCAAATAAGCCTTAAAGAGATGACATGACGCATTTCTCCCCCTGGCCAAAGTCAAACTGAATCAACAGTAAAAACAAGAACAGAAGCTGAAAGTTCAAATTTGCAGTTTCCTCTTCTCCTGCCTCATTCTACAGCTTTTTATAGGACACAAGGAAGAGAGCTTGAATTTTTTTCCAAATAAAACCCACTGCAATGGTTTTGTAAAGATGACACTAAAGTATTACCGGATATTATGTCAGTGGGAAGCTTTTCAGCCTTGTAGCAAACATCTGGTCTAGTGGAAGGAGTCCTGCCCATGGCAGGGACTTGGAACTGGATGATCTTTAAGGTCTCGTCCAACCCAAACCAGTCTGGGATTGTATGATCTCCAACCTACCTAAAAATAGCATCCTTTCACCCACTTCGCAAAACTTTTTACAGAATCTTTTAATTAAGGCTTGTAAAGCATTTTTCTACCATAAAGCATGATAATAACAGGTATATTTCATAGACTAGAAGAATAAAGATATGTAGAAATTTATGGCAAGGTCAGAAACAGAGCCATGCTCGCTTCATTATTCAACCCTGAACTTCAAGAATCTCTTTCCTTCCTCACATTTTCACTCGGGATGCCAACACCAGGAATCTTAGTCTGCAAAATCAATCCAAATCTCATTTTTTAATCATTTAAGGGAGAGGAAGGTGTTGACATGGTAAAGTTACAGCACACATGAGCAATTTCAAATCTTGGTCAGCTGTCTCCTGTTCTCAAAGCAGCTCACGGCATGAAGCAAGAAAGCCACACTTCACAGCTTTTTAGATAAAGACCTCGGAAAAGCCATCAAGAAAATGCGATGGGAAACAAAAAGCTCAGGTGCAAAGGAGAACCCTGACCCTCAAATGTTGTGTTCATGCACAGAAGTCATCTTACCTTGTAGAGAGCCACTAAGACAGGGTACCGTGGAGGGCCCCTCTGGGGTTCGTTTCTTTCCAAGAGCTGCTTGATGAACTTCTCAATAGCTTTTTCTGACATGCCACACTGGTGGCCAGTCTGCCTCACCAGATCAATGGTCTCGGAGAGCTTGTCATAGATGCTGAGCTCATTGGCCGAAAGCTCCATGGCCTCTGAGGAGAAATCCCTGTGGAGACATTGGTGCATTAACAGGAATCAACACCGGTGTGTGCATAGCAGCCCCAGGAACGTGGCAGTGCCCAGGAAAGAAGGAAAGCTCCTCTGGAGCAATCCTGCTCCCAGCCAACAGCACAACATTTAGCCGCACTCCTAACAGTCTCTGCTGGGTTAGGATCTCCCGCCGACTCAAAGAAGCCGTGAAATTTTCTGACAAGAGCAGAACCGGCTGAGATTCACAGCTTATGTAAATGAACAAAGCTTCCCAGAAATCAATGAAACTCCATTTATTCATCTACTCCAAATGAATCCGTCCCATAAAGCGATTGCTCACCAAATACAAAAGCCAACAATACAAAGCTGATCATCACACGCAGCAGCTCAGCTAAGCCCTCCCGCGCTATAATTTCAGTCGCTTATTTTAACCCAGACTTGTTTTCATTAAATCCCCCGTCAGCAATAGGGACAGGACAGAGAAACAAGCAGAATGTGTGGGGCAAAGTTCAGCAGTTTACAATTTGTTTAAATTTTCGCAACCTAATGTCCAGGCCAACTGATTATTGAGTAACAGCAATGTGAGAGCAGCTGCTCTGCAGGCAACAAAGCCCCCACCTTCCTCTCCAAGTCTGCCTGCAGGTCAGAGATGCCACAAAACTAAATGTCCCAGCAAGAACTGCATTGTCCTGGGACACAAAATGGCATTTGACAGCAAATTATTTCTCACCTATAAGAACACACCCATGAGAGATCAACACTAAGGTGCCAAAAAAATATAAATGTATTCCTCTACCGCTCCTGCTCTGCCACAAAGGCCTCTGTGAGAGCAGCTGATGGGCTCAAGAAAAGATGTAAAGAAATTGCTGGACAAGGTAAAAGCTGCCAATCTGAGAATTACATTGTTAAAGAGACATTTTGCCTGGGAAAAGCACTGGCCACTGCCTGGGGGAAAGGCAGAATCTGTACAGTTTTGCTTTGCCTCTTGTCTCTGAGCTGGGTAACACTAACCTGATCAAACTGGGCCAGCTGGGAGAGAGTTTAAATGCTCTGCCCTGAAAGCACAGCCCGAGGACAATCACGTGAAAGCACAAGAAGCACGATGGATAATCACAGCTGGAAATGCCTATCAGGCCCCTGTCCCCGTTTTGCTCTACAGTTTCCTGGCCTTAGGAACCAGCTCATGAATCCACTTCACCCAATTCACCACTCTGCTCCGCAAATCCTGTCACTGCACGGTGAGAACTGTGAATATTCACGGGGCTCTGCACACACCTCCCAGCACAACGTGCCTGGGAAAGCACAGACCTGCCCTGCTCACCTGAGCACACACTGACAAGCCTGGAGTAACAAGCCACCTAACCTTAGATTTGCTCAGCTGTCATCTGTTCTGGCTGCTCCCACAGCACAAATCAGCCATAAATGTACGTACGGAGAGCAAGAGATGAGATAAAATTCAGACTTGAATTTTGATTTGCCTTTAAAAACTGGCCAACAGCTCTCCCCCTAAACCACGGGCTCCTACAAGCCACAACTCAAGCAATGGCAATTTTAGTATTTTTTTTAATGCAACACTGGAGAGTAGATTAAAAAAAACCCCACTTTTCACAGGACTACCAGTTTCACTGATCACTCCCCTCTCCCCAAGATTAGCTCCTGGCTGTGCCCTTGCACACTTGTCTGTGTGGTCACATGGAGAATCAGATCAGGAAAATTATCTGGCTGAAAAATAAGCCCGATTTGTTTGGTCAGCAGCTGCCTAAGCATTCAACTCCAGCAGCTAATGACAGATGTTATATTAACATTAGTGTCAAATTTCTAGCTGCAGCCACAGAAACACCAAAAAGGTAAAAACGCCAAATTAAAACCCAACCCCAAACATGCGATGAGAACGCGGTGCACTACATTGCCAGGTTAATTAGCTCCTGGCCCTCTTCTACCGACATTCCTTTCGTTCCATGCAAATATTTGTCCCAGATCTTGCCACCTGAGCAGCCCCATGGGCAAGCAAAGAAGGTTGGATCAATAATATCTCATACCAAGCTCTCCAAGGCAGGGACTTTTTCTTCTCATCTGGTAAACACCTGTCATGCACGTGACAACAAAAACAAGCCATTGCTTTACTAACTCTTTCATTCATGCAATACCCTGATTCATGGAACAAGCAAGAGCCAGCACATCTGCAGGATATTAAATGCCCTTTTTCCGCACCCTGTAGCTTTTCTGGTTACTCTGGTTGCCTGGACACTGTAACTGGTGTGTTAAGAGGTCTGAAAGATTATCTAGTGTCCTGTGGCTGCCGGGTGCCAAAGCTTTCCCCTGTGAAGCTGTCCCCCACAGAATTCCAACAGATTCAGCAAGCTTCTCCTGCTTGCAGGATCTGCCTGGAACCACTTATAACAAACATCCCCACAGAAATGCTGTCAAACACGGTGGTTTTCCCTTTTCCAAACAGCAGAGGAATCCTACTAAGATACAACACTGAGATATATCCCAGCTCCCACCCCTCTACATTTACATTCCACTCGGAGCAAACACCTTTGTAGACAACCTGTATAAATCACAGACATTAAAAACCCAATCCAGTTCCTTGACAAATTCAAGAGTAACTCAGTCCTCCAGCCAGGAAAAGAGGCACTATGCTCCCACATTCTTAGGAGAACAGATGAGGCCTCAAAAAACAAATTACAACCCATTATTTCCCTTCCTATCCCCACAACACAACCGACAAAACAATAATAGGCTACTGTGCCCTCTTTGCTGCCACACACACTGAGCAGGGCTCATTCCTGGCAAACCCCTTAGAGAGAGGCCTTTAAACGAAGAACCCATATGCTATTCTCGTTTTTAATGAACTCCACCACCCTGGGAGGAATCAGCAGCTCTCTCCACAGACAGAAACAGTGATGGCACTTGGCTTGCAGGATTTGCCCCAAGCACCCAGTTCTGCCCACAGACCCCAGGGTGATTAGTCCAAGGCTTCAGAAAGTAAATATTTAGACAGAAATACTGCTGGAGGAGTCTTTAAAAGGGAAAGCTTGCTCGCCTTGCTGGGGAACCGACAATGATGTACATATATGTAGATACAGATATAAAAATATATTCCCATCTGCTTTAACACCCTTGATGCCTCCTCCCTCGCCCTGCCCGGGGGTCAGGTCCCAGCCTTGCGCTGAAACCCCTCCGGAGGGACCCTCACCGGCCACAGCCCCACGGCCTCGCCCGTGTTCCTCTGAGGCGGAGGAACCCCAGCCGGGGATTATTTTAAACAATAAATCAATAAACTGCAGCAGGGCACCCCCGGCCCCCACCCCCGGCTCCGGCCTCCACAAGCCGGAGAGGCCCCCGAGGCCGAGCCCACAGTGAGGGGCCGCGTTCCGGCACCCCGGGCCCCCCCGCGACCCCCGCCCGCGCCCGCGGCCTCACCCCGCTCGCGTCCCGCCCGGCGGCTCCTCC
>VZTX01011491.1:0-16040 GCA_013400915.1 Pardalotus punctatus
GTGTGGAACAAACCGCGTGTGTGCACCACGCCCCTGAAAGCCGCAGGTTCTGTGGGCGAGCCCGAGCGCAGCCCCGCTGCCGGCTGGAGCGAAGGCCCGGCCCGTGTCCCCGTTCCCCGTTCCCCCGTTCCCCGTTCCCCCGTGCCCCGGCCCAGCGCGGTCTGCGAGCTGGGAGCTGGGAGCTGGGCACCGCCACTCGCTGCTCGCTGACAAGCCGTGCCTGTGTGAAGTTTTCAGATCCCGAGGAGAGGCTGTCTGGAAGCGACAGGGAGGAGGACGAGGACGATGTCGAGGCAGCCCTGAAGAAGGAGGTTGGCCAGATCCGTGCCTCCACGAAGCAGAAGCTGCGGCGGTTCCAGTCGGTGGAGAGTGGTGCCAACAACGTGGTGTTCATCAGAACCCAGGGCATAGGTGGGACTTCAGCTGGTGCTGAGTAATGCAGAGTGCTCTGAGCACTGCTAGTGAAAGGCCAGAGTGTGACTTCCAAGTACCACGAGTATATCAAATAAATACTCTTCCCTTTGGCTGGGCCACTGAATTTTGTCATTAGCGAAGAAGCTAAAGGTAGAGGAAACTGCTTTGACAAAACAATCTTTGTCCAGTTTTGGTGTAGTAAAACACCTTTTTACATAAAAGGATTTGAGGCTGACAGCTGTGCAGCCAAGTGTGCATTTTCCCAGCTTATTATTTAGAAGGGGAAGAAGGGAGATAATGCCTTCAATTTGTCGCTCATACCCAGCTGTTTTTCTTGTAGAACCGGAGAACCTGGTGCACCATATACTAAAGGATATGCACACCACTAAAAAGAAGAAAACAAGAGTCATTCTGCGCATGCTGCCCATTTCTGGAACTTGCAAGGCTTTTATGGAGGATATGAAAAAATACACGGAAACGTTTTTTGAGCCTTGGTTTAAAGCCCCTAACAAGGGTACTTTTCAGATTGTTTACAAAGCTCGTAATAACAGCCACATGAGTAGGGAAGAAGTAATTAAGGAATTGGCAGGTATGTATGGATTTCACATGAAGCAGAACAAGTTTACAAGCACAAGTATATTGCATGCACAGCATGGGTCAGAGTATTAAAAGTGGTCTTAATGGACGCACACACTTGTTGCTTAAAACCTGTATATTGAATTTTAAAAGCTTCTCTAAGACTTGAAAAAAGCTTGACACCAGTATTCCTTGGTTTTGTTGTCTTAAGAGGCAACAAGCATAAGAGAGAACAATGGTGAATATAGTTTGCAGTGTCAGTTAGGTGTGCTTTGAAATGGCTGCTATCAGGCTCTCTCTCTGGATGCTGTATTGAAATAATAGTGTTACTATTTCTGTTCAATATTTGGCTCATAAAATAGCTCCACCTTACTTGAGTATTTTGTTTCTCAGGAATTGCAGTGGGATAATTTTTCAGTTACTTCAGTCCTGCTGGTGGTATATTCTGAGAGTCCTGCTCTGTTCTGCTATTTTAAGCAATTACAAAAATAAATCATTGGCTATAACTGAGGGGCATTTTGCCTTCCCTCTCTTAAGTTTATCTGTTCAGTAAGACTTGCTTATGCTCTTAAACAGTTTTCCCAGCATCTTCTAAACTGCATCTTCTTTGACAGGAATTGTGGGCAGCCTCAATCCAGAAAACAAAGTCGATCTTAGTAATCCACAATACACAGTTGTGGTGGAAATAATAAAAACCGTCTGTTGCTTGAGTGTGGTGAGGGACTATGTTCTGTTCAGAAAATACAACCTACAGGAGGTGGTGAAGAGCAACAAAGACACACAAAACCCAGCAAGTCTGACAGAAGAACAGAACTCCAAGGTTGTAAAACCAGAAACTGAGGAGGAGAAGAGCTCTGAAGAAGTAAAAGAAGAGAACAAGAATGAAAGTGAAATAGAACCTGAGGCCAAGGGGAATGATGCACTGACAGTGTAGAAAATGTGATATAAGGGAAAGGTAAATGTAATCCAAATATATAAAAAAAAGTTGCCCTACAGTTATGAAAGGGTGTTAGAATGAGGAGAGTGGGTTTTATTTTGAAATCCTGGTTTTAAAATTCGCACGTGTCAGAATTTTAATGCCTGTTGCAGGTGGAACTGACATTACAGCAGATGTAAGGGAGCTCGAGTGCATCACCATTCTGGGGAAGCTTGGTGTCCTACAGCTTCTGCATTTCCTTTACCTGGCACGAAAAGCAGGAGTCTGTGCATGTGTATGTAGATGTGGCCCCCCTGACATGTGTGGACTCTCCTTTGTCACATCTGGAGGCTGCAGAAGCTGAAAGGCAGCACAGAACCAGCTCTGAGCAATTACTGACAGAAGTGAGAGATCTGGAAAAGACAGTTCATTGCAGAGAGTTTCGAAGGAAGTGATCTGACAACTGCAGAACTTGGTAACATTTTTCTGTGTGAACAACAGGAGGAGGTAAATCCAGTAATTGTATGGTGGAAGGGTTATACATATATACACACAACTCTACAAGGATATGCTGTCTTGGAATGAATGGAAAGAATGCTATGGTATATATAAATACTTGAATATTATGACATGATTTCGAGTAAAAGATAGGACTGTTCTAGAACAGTAAAAGTACAGTGCAGTCGTTGCAGATGGTTTTATCAGAAACTACCTGTGTGTTTACATTAGCTGTGTGTGCAGCACTTACTGGTTTATAGTAAATGCTGTAGGCACTGAATGGAATAATTTTGAGTAATTTCCTGCAAATAGCCTTTTGCTGCTCTTTCCAAAGACTCAGTCCTTGAGGGATTTTATAAAGTGTTTTTGGTTTTAGTTTTTTTCTAAAGTCTCAAAATTGGAATTTAAATACTGCTTGGAAACTTCTTACGGAAGAAGCTCTCCATTATAATATACTAGATAAGGGGAATTAAATTTTAAATTTTGGTACAGTTTTAGCTTTACAGTATTAATTTTGTTTCAGATTGAAAGTAAAGTTAGTGAGTCTTTCTGTTGTCTTGTTGTTACAGTGGACTGTCCCAGTGACTTCTGAAAACCAACCAAAACCAGTGCAGCTATAACCTGCTTTCCAACAGGGTTTTGAATATGTTTCCTGTACAACTTTCTAGCTTTAGTATTTAATTTCTAGCATAAAAGCCTGTGTGTTGCTAACGGGAAAATACTTGCCTTGAAGTACACAACTTGTTACTTGTCTTGGTTTAATGAAAAGGACGTGTTCAAGTCTCTCATAATTTATATTTCCCCTTCTTTCAAAATTATTTTAGAAGGTGGAAAATGAAGATGACTTTTTTCCCTAGCTCTGTCTCCCTTGCAACCCATTTATTAAAATTCTGCTTTCTTACCTCTCTTGGTGTTTTCTTTAAATGTTAAAGGTTTTTGTGTGTGGATCAAAACCATCTATGTCTAGGTTACGCAGAGGAAAGAAACATTTGAGACCAGACATGAAGGCCAGCTGTGAGTGTTTGTTGGTGGCTGATGTTGGTGATCATGATTTGTGACAGCCTCCTTACCCTCTAAGGACAAAGACTCAGGGTGGTTAGTGGGATTTTTTGTTTTTGTGCCTCCCCTCTCTCACTGACCTGTGTGCCTATAGGACTTAAAGTTTACTTCTGATTTTTCATAATCTGCACCTACTGAATGCTCACTGTTAATGCATTAATTCCCTGGCATTTCCACTGTGCCATCACTTTGGGGCTCAGTGATTCCCCCCTGCTCAGACAGTGCTGTAGTGTTTTGAATTCAAACCCTCGTGGACAACCTGTAAAACATTATTATGATCACACTGAGATGAAAAGCCAAGTGATCACTGTCCCTGTCAGCGCTGAGGAAAGGTGGTGTGCCCAAACGTCAGCTGAAGTGGTGATGCATGGGGTGTGGAATGTGGTGTCCCTAATTTGTCCTAATGCTGGCTTGAAGCACAAGGACCACCCTTGGTATGAAAATCCGGCCCTGAGATTCCCCCTGTGCTAGATTAAAACTCAGATTGCTTTGAGAAGCTTGAAAATAATTTAAGAACAAGCCAGTCTCGCAGCCTCGTTGTTTTCCAGTACTGACTTGGCCTTCTTGAGGGTCACAGCTGTGTAATTAAAATATTAATTTCCATGTAATTCAGCTCATTTATTGTTTCCGTAGTGAAATGCAGTAGGGGTGAGGTTTAAGTAACAACAGGAACTCCCACTGATTGGAAGTGGCTCTCAATATCCTGTGCCCAAAAGAATCATGCTGCAAAATCCTTCCTGTATTATATTCCTCTTCAAAGAACAATCACCCCGTGATTTTGCCATTTTAAAACAGCTAATCCTGTAAACCTGAGAGGCTTTGTTTTGTGGCCTGCCTGGAAAAACAGCATGAAATACGAGTAAGTGTTCATTGTGGGTATGGTGTTCTTACATTTAAAATTGCTCCTGGCTCAGACTGGGGTGTGGGATGTACAAACACAGATGAAAATGCTCTGCCAGGACTGATGTTTGAAAAGGTTTGGCTTGGTGTGCAAATATTGCCCATTCCTGCAAGGTAGAGACTAAAATGTCTTCTCTCCTACCCCCTTAGAGGTATCTAATTAATTAATGAGATACAAGCGTACAAGGGTGTTTAAATGACAGGAGGAAGGTTCCACGGGAGCTGACTCAGACCGGGTGAAGGTGGGAAACACTCCTGCAGCAAATGGCTGAAGTTGAGCCCCGTGCCCTGCTGCTTTCAGACACAGTGAGCTTTGCTCTGGGCCACGGCCCCTGGGATGCGCCCAAATTCCCCACGAATTCCCCACGGGGCAGAGGTCGTCCTTTTAAGATGGATTAGGAACAGGATGCCGGAATACCCCGAAGTCCCGGATGAGGGTGGTCAGGAGCTGAGCAGCAAACAGTGCAGACCCCACTGGGGGTTTTCAGTGTTTGAATGTTTTTCAATGTTCCCAGAGATCATCTTTGACAGTTACTGAACAAAGCCCAGCTCGTCAGTGCAGAGAAACAGCAGCACTGCTCTGCAGCGTCATTGCAAGCTGTGCTGCTTTCCTGGGCAAGCCTGCCCATTTAAAAACTACAGGTCTTTTTAGGATTTAGCTGGCAGGTAGGACATCGCCCCCAGTGCTCAACAAAAAGAGCAGATCTTGTTTTAGAGACGCAGAGAACATCAGTGGGTTGACTCAGTGATTCCTCAAGTCAGGAGTTCAGTGGTTCAGGACAACCTGAATGCGAAAGGGAGCGACTGAGGGGCTTTGTGTGGTTCCTTAGAACCCTGGGCAGTGAGACGGGGCAAGCGCTGCTACCCACACTTCCAACAGAAATGTTTTGATTCTCCAGTCTGTGCTTTCTGTTTTTGCTGGGTGTCTGGGAGTGATGGTACAATGAACCTGTGTGCCCTGTCATTTGTGTGTCTGCCCAGAAAGGTGGATCTGTAGCTTTAACTTCATTTTCAGCAGCGGGAGCGCGGTTGTTTTGAAACTCTGCCCCAGGCTTCTCGGCCGAGGAGCGAGGGGAAGGAAGGGACGTTCCTCTCGGGCTGCCGCTGCTGCTGTGGCTGCTGTGAGATTTTTCTCCCTGGGATTGTTTTTTCTCATCTCCTTTTCTGGACTTTTGTTTTCCTCGACCTGTTTTCTCACCTGAGAACCCGAGAAGCCCCCGGAGCACAGCAGACAAGAATCCTCCAGGGAGCCACAGGAGCAACTCCACCCGGCCCCCCAGGGACCCCCGGGGAGGGGAAGCTACGCCTGAGGAAAAGGACATTAAAGTTCATCAGCTGTTTTATTCAGGTTTAATAATTCCTTTTCCCCTTTCCCCTTCCCTTGTGCCTTACAGGGCACCCTGTGTGTTTTGTTAAATAAATGGGATTTTTTTTCACTTTCATCCAAGAAATTCTGTTGTGGTGGGGAGAGGGGGTGTCGGAAACCTCTGCTTTGGGGGAGGCATTTACTCAGAGCGCTTTCCACCTGGAAGATTTGTGTCTAACCCGAGGCACTCGGTCAGGCTCAGGTTTGTGTCCTGGCAGTGACTCGTTGGCTCTGTGCAGATGGAGCACTCAGTGCTGCAGCAGAGAGCAAAGCTCCGGAGCGAGCCCTATGCTTGGACTGTGAGCGACTGGTGCCGCTGCCAGGGCTCAGGGAAAAATCTAGCTGGATCTGTTTAAAGCCCAGCACAGAGCAGTACCAAAACCCAGGAACTTGTTGCAGGATTATACTTTTAAAAAATCAATTACTTTCCAAGTTCATAATTAAATTATATTTAAAAATTTATTGTTTACATGGAATAAATGGATTACATGAAAAACCTGATTATTTCAAAGTGGATTACCTTTCCAAAAAGTATTCACATTTGAAATCTGTATGTCCTTAAAAAGAACCAGATGCTGAAATTGTGCCCAGATTACATTTTTCGACGTTTTTTTTATTGCACTTAAAAATCTAATCCAATTTCTTGTTATTCTGCTCCGAAAATGGCATTACATTTAAAATATCCAACATGTTTTCGCTCTGTTCTGACTGAGTGAAGGAGAGAAAAATGAACCTCTCACAACAAAGCTGTAATACAGGAAAAGGGAAGTTTAACACCCTGCTGCAGCCAGGTTTGCGCACAACCGTATTTGGTAGAATCACATTCAACAAACTTCTTGCTTTGCCAGGGGATTTCATTTTCCATGCTCACTAGAAGCTTGTCAGATAGTGTTTGAAGAGAACGTTATTTTGGGTTTGAAGGACTCTAAAGGAGCCCCTTGAGAAAGGAGCAGCTGCTGGGGTCTGTTGCTCTGCCAGAGCCCATGGAAGCTCAGACCCTGATGGAGAGTTCGGGTCTGCATCTTAAATCAGATTGACACTTGAGTGTGATGGCCAAAGGTGGCAAATTACCCCTTCTCTTACTGATCTCGTCAGTAACAAACACTTTTCAAACAGATGGGCTTATGTCCATTTCATTTAGAAATCGTGTTCATTTTTTATTCTTACAGCATGACTATTTAGACCCAGATCAAGTATTAGCAGAAGAGTTGGTTTAATATCAACAATCTGAAATCCTTTTGAATAACTAAACCCAACTCACCTAAAGGTTGCTCTGTTTTTCATTAAAGCTTAATTCCAGCTTTTTGTGTTGTGGGAAAGGAGACGAAGTTGTAGATCACTTATAAAATGCTCCTGCTCAATGGACTGGCTAAAATAACACACGCAAAGTCACAAAAATCACAGGCCAGAAAATCTGCAGGGCCAAGTTCCAAACCCATTCTGGAAATGTATTAAGCATTTCAAGACCTAAAACTAAATATTAACTTTTTTACCAATGCAAGCATAGCAATTTTATATGCCAAATGCCTACACAAAACATATATTTATACCCACAATATATATGTATATGTGCAATATCAAATACATAATGTGAATTTTACATACTAGTTTCTCACGATGCATGATAGCATCATCTATAAGAGAATTATTTATTACATACCGAATACAATCTCAATTATTGAAAGGCTATTGAAATCCTCTATTGATAATTTCATTTTTCATGGAGAATGATACAATCAGTCGAGTACTGACACTGGAAATTCTGCAAACAGGCACAAATGTCACATCTTGGTGTTACCTGTCGTTTTTGATGCTCAGGCATTTAACAAAAAGAGATCAGGAGGAGGACAGTTACATTAGTGAGATTTATGTAGTGCTAACGGAATGAAAGAAGTTTTGTTAAAGTCCAAACAATGCTATATCCGTCCCCACTCTTTATCTCTTAATTCATTCCTCTTGATCTTCCCAGTGACTGTCTTTGGCAGCTCTTGGACAAATTCCACCTGGATAGAATAAGGAGAGAAAGCATGGTTGTGAGTCTGACAGAACATGGAGATCTAACTGGGATAGACAACACCTATAAGTTATTGAGACATTTAAACAAGTACTTTACTCAAATGCATGAAAAACAACATAGACTAATATTATTTAGGAAAGGTCTTCTGAAGACAGTGCTCTAGATGAATCTTTACTGCTGTCTCTTTCAAGTGCACCATGTAATTTTCCTGAGATTTATGGAAGGGTGCCCTGTTTTAAAGTTTCTCCTCAGAAATATTTACCTTTCTAGGGTATTTATATGGAGCAGTAGTTTTCTTGACATGATCCTGCAAGTCCCGAGTTAAGCTCTTCAGGTCAGTGGATGAAAAGGTTGGCGACAGAACCACAAATGCTTTCACGACCTGCAAAGTAAAATCAACAAAATGATCGGTCGGACACTGTTTTTAGGGGCTGACGTACAGGTTACCAGCGAGCAGAGCTGCTCAGAGTCACGAGGGTCACGAGGAACGTGATGAGAAATGGTTGTGCCCAACCTCTGCACGTGTGTGTGCAGAAGGGAAGGTTTAAAGCACGGGTTTCGTGCCCTCATCACAAAGAAGAGCCTCTGCCCTTCCCTCCCAGCGGCAGGCAAGAGCAGGGGGCGATGAGAGGAGTCTCTCGCTCAAGCTAAGGGATCTTTTGTTTCTCTTGAGGCTCACTCTGAGGGCACTAAGCCCTGTTGTCCCAGCACAGGACTGTCCTTTCACCACGCCTGCAGCCGGCGTCTCCTGCTCGGGCAGCTACAGCAGAGCTCCGGCTACACCAGGAGTCATAAAGGACAATTTCAGTGTATAGACAAATGCTTAAGAACAAGGGCAAAATAAGCATCACTGTAATGTTCTCCACAGAGAAGACCTTGGGATGAAAAGAAAGAATGGAAAGGGATTTTGCCTGTCAGCCCAGGCAGGATTTTCCACGATGGAAGTGGATGTGGTGCTTGGGGACAGGGTTTGTTTGTGGACCTGACAGTGCTGGGTCAATGCTTGGACTCAATGATCTCAGAGGTCTTTTCCAACCTAAATGATTCCATGAGAAGACATGGCCACTTTGGAGCTGTACATTATTCAGTAAAGTAGAAATTTCTTTAAATAATTATATATTTGGGCAAACACATTGCTTTCCCCACACCATTCAGCATCATTACCTCTCCTCTGAGGGGGTCTGGGCTGCTGACAGCAGCTGTTTCTACCACAGCTGGGTGCTCCATCAGGGCACTCTCCACTTCAAACGGCCCGATGCGATACCTAGGTACAGAAAAATAAAAATGGGATTTGGTTTTTTTTTGTTTTTTTCTTATTTTTTTTTAGCTGTAAAACCAGTACCAAATGTTTCTCAATCGTCATGTTGAAGGAAAAAACCAAGGCAGAAGAAACCAACAACCAACTCCAGAAGCTTTAGGTGAAATGGGGAAGCTGGTTGGCGTAGGAGTGTTTGACAGTGGCCATGGGGCAGAGAACTGCCCGGCTGTGGGTCCTTGTCCGTCTGTCCTCGCCCCTTGGGGCTCCTAAGCTGGAGCTCCATCCCACCCTGGTGCCTGGGGTCTGCGGTAGCCACGTTGTGGTATCACATCACACGACACCAAATCCTTTCATTTCCACGTTAAAAAGAAATTGTTTCAAATTGAATCTAACAGAGATTCCTTCAATTTTAGTAAAAACATAAACTAAATAAAAATCCCTCCTTTGCCAGCTGAAGTCTTCATTCTTTATTGAAACACTGGAGGTGTTGCAGGGGAAGTGGGTGCAGAGTTGCTGCTGCTGTCACTGAGGTGGTGCTGTGGGTCTGAGAAAAGCCAATATTAAAAGAAAATACTCCAGAACCAGGAGGCCAACGGACTGAAACCCCGGGGCAGAGATGGCAGGAGCTCACCTGGACACCACACCCAAACCTGCAATGGCAGATTTAGAACGGGCGTGTGCAGACTCACCCTGAGGAAATGATGATGTCATCATCTCTCCCAATAAACTGAAAATATCCATCTTCGTCCACAGTCCCTCTGTCTCCAGTGACATAAAAATCCCCTCGTTCACTTTCTGCGGTTTTCTTAGGGTTATCCTCGAAGTGGTTGACAAGCAATAGTTTAGATTTTGAGCATGCATTACCATACATTATGCTATAACACACAGAACATCAAATGCACTGAAAAAACCCCAAATTTTTCAGTGAAGGATGTATTGATACTGCACAAAATAAAATAGGTTTAAAAACATTTTTAATCTCTAAGAAAAAATTCTACCCAGTCTTGAGGAGGTTATTCTCTTCCCTTTCCTAAAATCCGCCAATCCAAATAAATAAACTACTCCAGTAATAAATAATAAACTGGTGAAAAACATTCAGCCTTTTGAACCACTATGCAATTGGAGAGGTTTTGGGGAGATTGGTAGTGGTGGTGAGGAATAAAATGAAGTTCTTACTAAATATTCTGAGAAGAAACCGAGTGGCCTTATAGGTTTGCTTCTGACAGCAATTTCCCCGTGTTGTCCTGGAGGCAGGATATTGGCATTTTTGTCTACAATCTAGAACAAAAAACAACATGTATTTTAATCGAATGGAAAAACAAACCCCAAACCCAAATAAAAAAATTAAAAAAAAATCCCCTAGGACAGAATCTAAAGGGCAATCAACAGACCTGAACATCATAAAGGGGAGCTGCCTTCCCCATTGATCCAGGTTTAATCTTCATTCCTTTAAAAACAGAGCAGATTATTCCCTGTAAAAATCAAAATCAAACCAAAGTTTTGCAATAGAAAATGGCTACATTCACACTCAATTTATTAAATGTATTTTCTAGAATAATTCCAAAGTAAGGAATTAAGATTCATAGGATCCTATATGTCAGTGCTGTATGGTACAGATAAAGAAAATTATAAAACTCCCAGAAAGTTCCTGTTCCATTCTCTGTGAAAAATTCATCTCTGCTCACCAGTCTTCTTCCCTTAGATTCAGATTCTGCCCTCGACTGTCACTGTTACTCAGAATTAGCTCAGGGATATTTGTGGAAATATTAGAGCACATCTCCTCCCAACAGCCCATGTTTCGGACAGTTTCTGTGAGGAGAGCCATGAAAAGGAGTTCTTTCAGAGGCTCCCAGGGGAGGGGATTACTGAAACATCCACCGAAATGGGAAGGAGGAACAGACTGTGTTCTTACGAAGCAAACCTTACGGCTAAAAGGAGTTCCAAAGATGTAAAGGATGTTGACCCTACAGAAATACCGTTTCAGTTTGGCCGTATACTTCATGGATGTCCAGCCCAGTGTGGCTCTTCCACTGCTCCATGACTTCTGGGTTGAGTGGTTCCCCTCCGCTCATGCAGGACTTCAGGTTCATGAATTTGTATCTTCACAGGGAGTTAAAAACAAGAGAGGCAATAAAAATACTGAAATCTATAGGGTGAGACCGGGAACACACAAGTGTAAACACCATGGGAGAGCTGCTCCCTGGGGGATCTGGTGCCATGAAATGGGGAAATCAGAGATCCCTGGTCCATCCCTCTGCTCCCGATACAACAAGGACACCAGCCTGTGCTCCACGCTCTACTATGAGTAGTAGTGGCCAGGGTTAAACACGTGAAAAATAAAATTTTTGCTGGAGTCAGCTGGGATTATAACTAACCACAGACTGATCTGCTGAGCCAGGGCCCTGACTGCTGACCCTCTGCAACAGGCCATGAGAGAAGGTTCGAGAGGGAAGGAAGGAAAAATGACGGGCAGTGAGAAATGGATCAAGGGTACAACTGCCACAAGTCATCCCCTCCCGGCTGTGCTGACATGCACTTTCTGGGATGAAGTCCTTCCCAAAGTGTAGACAATCAATGTGGTAAACAAAAATTATGACAAAGAATTTAACAGACTCTCAGTTTCATACTCACAATTTCAGTAGCAAAAGTCTCAGATTTCTGAGGGAAAACATCAAGTTTCTCTACATTTGATCAAAAAACGCAGCAAAACTCGAATTTTGCATTGTGGTCTTTTCATGAAGGATATTTTAAATTAAATTTGTACCCTATTTTGGGTCAAGAAGGTAGGTATGGGAGATTATTAAAGTTTAGTTAGAGTAAATTAAACATTAGTACATAATTTCTTGACGTACTTGGAAAGATCACTTTGCACCAGCATGCGGAACAAGGTTGGAGCGCCGACCAGGGTGTCAATTGGGAATCTGCAGAGAGTCTAGAGGGTTAAACAACCAGACAGACGTGTGAAACTCAGACAAAAACTGCCCTGGGAATGCACAGCGAGCAGCTGAGACAGAAAGGAGAAGCACATTTGCCCTGTGTAAAAGCACCCCCCGCTTTGCTGGGTGAGGAGCCCCCCACAGCGGGTGCAACGCGCAGAGATTGAATATTCGGGTATAAAAATCCCATTCTGACCCAGCTGCCTGGCACCAGGACCCCACAGCCCAGGCCATGGCAAGAATAAGGCTTGCCTGTAGAGAATCTCTGTCTACATCACAGGGAGGTTTTCGCTTTCATCTTGGCCAGTGTGGGCAGAGAAACATTTCAGTTTCTGCATCAATACCAGCTGATATTGCTTCCACAGTCACTAGGATGAATGGCAGGTAATTAGTGCTGCTTTTGGATGATTTCCATTCACGTGCTCACCAGCTCTGAGCAAAACGTATCAATGGATTGCATGTTTGTCCCCTTCTGCATGCACTGAAAATTAAAGTAGGGGCTTTATACAACAAATCCAGTGTCTCAAACACTACTGTTAACACAACCCTCATGAAATCTGTGGATGCCGTCAAGAATTGGTTTTGGGTGAATACAATTCCATGAGTTTGTTTCTTACATTTAGGATGATGGATGATTCAGTCTGTGGTAGGTGATGTATAAAGATACATGATCCAAAAACCCAAGGATCAAAAAAAGAGGCAATTGAAGTTAATATCCATCCTGTGTCTGCTGTGTTCCATATGATGCCAGAGGGAGTCAAATCCAACCAATACCTGGTAGAGCAGAAAAAAAAAAAGATAATGAAAAATATTTGCTTAAAAAAGCAAACCCAAACAACAAAGAACAAAAAGCACAGCAAGCCCAAGATTTCTGACAAGACACATGAGCACTGAACACTGTAAGTTTATTTTATGAGTTAGCTCTAGGATTAAAGGGCAGCTTTTTATATTAAAGCATATATTTGCAGAAATATACACATACACACACACGTGTATTGTACATATATGAGGTCAGTCACAGCACAGGAGAGAATAAAGCAGAGAGAGGAGTCTGGATTTCAATTCAGTGCCTTTCCACTGTGGATACTGTTGAAGCAGCAGCATTTGTGGATGCTGGGTTGGACACCAGGTGTTCTAAGGCTGCTGAGGGACCAGGGTGGCCTCTGCAACCAACAAACTCTGCCTCTGCTCATCTCCACAGGTCACAAAGCTTTTTGCAGCCCAAACACGGTGCTATCTCTTGGTTCTTTGTGCCACAGTCTCCGCAGGTAATGGCTGTCCTTTGAACCACTCCAGAAAGAGGGTGAGAGATATTAATTGGAAGACTGGGACACTGGGGATGATCCTAGTCCCTAGCAATTTGATGGGGTTTTTACTCTGATTTCAAAGGGAGAAGGAGCAGGGGTCAACATTGGTATTTCCTATTCAGTAATTTTTTACAGTAGATCTACTATGCAGCTTCAATTTTCTTATGTTCAGCCAGGCTCGAGTCTTTCATACCTTTCACTTAAAAGGGGTCTGAAACCAAGACTGCCCTGGGAATGTTGAGTCATCTTTGGAGAGCCTGTAGTTCCACTGGTAAAGAAGATCATCATTGGGTCTTGAATCCTTGTTTTGACGCAGGAATGGTCAGCAGATTGGTTTCTGTAAAAAGGAGAATTTTGACTTCAGTGGTTGTAGTCGATGTAAATGAGCACTTGTGGGAACAGGGCTGCTTTGTCCTCGTGGCCCTGAGCCACCCTCACTTGTAGAGCTCAGTGAAGTTCAGCCATCCCTCCCTGCTGTCCTTGGACACCACCAGCTTGGTTTTCAGGAGCTGGCACTGGGACGCCACCGAGTCCACTGCAGGAGCCAGTTTGTCCGTGGTGACGATGCACCTGGCCTTCGACGCCTGCAGGCGGTACAGTATGTCTTTGCCTGATAATTGGGATGTTCCTGGAATTACAACAATTCCTGGAAGAGTGATAGTTTGTGTTGGCATTTTGTCTATATCTGATCCTTTTCTAAGAACATAAACTATTAGCTATTCCCAAGTTGGTCTCTGGTGTGGATTTGCCCTGCTGTTCCCCAGCCGAACACTTCTATCAGATTAATGCAGATGCTCGTGCTCTCCTGGAAGGAATGAAATGTGGATCT
This sequence comes from Pardalotus punctatus, assembly GCA_013400915.1. Taxonomy (NCBI): domain Eukaryota; kingdom Metazoa; phylum Chordata; class Aves; order Passeriformes; family Pardalotidae; genus Pardalotus; species Pardalotus punctatus. The sequence goes on from VZTX01011491.1 coordinate 14,077, forward strand.
GTCTGGACACTTCCATAGCCCTTCCCTGCCCTCTGGCATCTCCCTGCCTGCTGCACGAGCTGCCCGTGGCCCCCGTGGAACCCTTCAGAGCTCCCTCACCGCATTATTACGCTATTTTTCCTTTACAAACCACATCCCTTCCTGATCCTCTGACCCGTCTTGCAGTGACCGTTTGACCTCACTGACCTGCTCGCATACAAGCCACCTTGACCAGCCACCACTCTGGAACTCGAGGTAGGATCAGGATAAGCCGGTCTCCCTTCTGCAGCCCACATTCTTTAGTCAGCACATTGGCCACTTTCCGAGACAGGAACGCCAGCTCCTCAAAGCTCCACTTCACTTCTTCACCTTCGCCATTTATCCACCAGAAAGCAGGGTTTGATGGTCTCTTTCCAGCCTACAAAACATAGGGATTCAAACACAAAACATTTTATTTGGAAAGAGCATGAATGCAAAAACATCTGTAAATGATGGAAGATTTGAGTATTTCACAAATGGCATATAAACTATTATTTTTCTCTTTTCCTTAAAGAATCAAGATTTGCTAGGCATGAAGCTCAGGTATTCCCAATGGATTCTCCTTTCTGAACCTGAAATGTTTACCTGTTTAATTGGCTCCAGACTCAAGTCCTAGTCTGGATCCTATTTCAGTTTAAGCCTTATACTGTGCATTAATGCTCCTAAAAATAACAATAAATAAAGCAAGCAAGAACGAGCTTTTATATAATTTCTTAATGCAAATTTGGTTTGGCAACTGATTTTTTTTTTTAAAGAAAAACCCCAACTTATTCAAAATGAAATTTAAACATAAAGTATTTCATTGGCACAACAAAAGATCATCTACCTTTTCAATCTCAGACCATTTGTCCAGTACATCACTTGCAAAGTTGAAGTACTTGGGTATTTCCTGTTTGCCCTGTCGGATGGACTCATACTGTGAATATACATCAGAGGAAAGCAGCCTGGGATGTCCATGGAAAGTCCTTTTAGGAGGCTTCAGAGTCCGCAAGAGTTTTAGACTCTGTAATTTAAACAACAACTTCATGGCAGGAGATTATGTAGGTAGATGCTGTAGACTACGTAAGAAAATTGGCAGAACTGTTGCTATGAATCCTGCAACAACAAACAAACAAACAAACAACAAACCCAAAAGAAAGATAATATTGAGATTATCCAAAGATAATGCAGTTATGAATTAATGAGTTATTAATTAAAGTCACTTAGGCTAGTCAGAGCCAGACTGATAATTTTAACACGTTAATTAAATATTAAATTCCCTATACTGCTTTCTGATATTTTACATTTTTTGATTAATTGCCCACAACTCTCCACTGTAAAACACAACATCAGACATGGTTGTTGGTTGCATTAGGAGGATGTTGCTGCTTCGTACATTCAGTGCCTGATTCGCTATTCCTTTTTCTTTTCTGGGTGTTTCCACACTACTTCTGTCAAGATTCTCACTGCTTTAGCCTCAGCAGTTACTGACCGATACATCCATCCACCACATCAATCCCAAGAACGTTCACTTTGCTCTGTAGAGCCCCCAGTTTTTTAGAGACACTTCTACTCCTTTTCCTGGCCTGGCAGCTGTGGGCAGGAGGGACCGAGAGCTGCTGGGGCAGATCCTCCTCCATCACTTCGCTCACCTTTCAGGACCTGTTTCCCGCACGAGGCACGGCCAAGATCAGCTGCTCCCTGCAGATGTGAAACCTGGGCACTGCTCCGCAAAGGCTTTGCAGGGAAACCCTTCTGGCTTTATCACTTGCTGCTTCTGGAGTAACGAGAACGGAACGCGGCACAGAACAGACCAGGCAGCAAAACTTTGCTTGGAGTAACTTTTTCTTGTAATCATTTACACCATTGTTAACTGTGCATAATTTGCACCTTAACCTAAAGCACTTTGTGTCTTCTTGTTCCTCGATTTTAACCATTTAAGTAGATGACAAATTCATCAGGAGGAA
>VZTX01011492.1:10019-21401 GCA_013400915.1 Pardalotus punctatus
CCAATCCAATCCAATCCAATCCAATCCAATCCAATCCAATCCAATCCTTGTCTTTCCAAGCGATCTGGAAAGACTTGACTCTCATTTTAAAGCCATAAATAAAATATTTATTTATCTGCCAGTATAGATAGAGACGTGAGCTCTGTCTGGCTCTCCACACGGCTGGAATTTCTAAGAGGATTTTGGTGCTCTTTGCACTTCAGGGCTTTCTTTTTACCTCTTCAAACAGGGCCACAGGAATGCTCAGCACACACAGCACCATCTGCAGAAAGCTTCTTTCTGGACTGGTGCACTGTGGCAGACACTGAAGTCAATCCCTCCTGGCCTGTGTGGTTTTGCGAGAATCCAGGAAAGAAAAAGAAAAAAAAAAAAGAAAAAAGCAAAATTCACCAGATCAGCTTTCTAAGCAGTGACTTTCCCTGAGCTTTCCTAGAAACCCTGCTCTGCTTTTCCCATCTCCTGCCAAGCTGTATAGAATTGGATGAGTATAATTTTTCTTTTGCTCCCTCTCCACGAGCTTGTGCCAGTGCGAGGAAGTTTATTTTTGTAACTTAACCCCCTCTCGCAAAGTGCACTTAGAGCACCTGGCTTTCCATTTTGAATTAAACCAGAGCTGACCCTACTTCGCTGAAAATGGAGCTGCTCTTTATTTGACTTGCAGGGCTTTAAGTCAGCTGTAATGGGCTGGGGTTAAAGCAGTCTCTGGTGAGGAAAATTTAGGAGAGGAGAGAGCAGCTGGAGGGAAAATTGATTTTAAAAATCCCTGAGATGCTCAGTGACAAGCGCTGCCTGACAGCCTTCAAATTCTACCTGTCCTGCCACAAAGGAAAGTCCATTTTGGGTGTTTTGGTTGGTTTGCTTTGCTTTTATTTTCCTTTTAAACAGGTTTATAGAAGCCTTGAATGAAATTAAACCTAGAGGCCAGGGAGAGAAGGGGTGTCTGGAGGCTGTAAAGGCAAAATTGAGTGGCTTGCACAGCCTTCAATAATTTGCAGACATCTGATATTAAAATGAGAGAAATCCCACCCCTACATGCACGGCCTGGGAACTGTGCCCTGCAGACATTTTAATGGCTCATGTGGCTCCACGCACCCCAACCTTTCAGGAATGCCTTTTGCTGGGATATTTATTGATTCTTCTGGATCTAAACAAAAGCCTAGGAAAGGGGGGGGAGGTAAAAATTTAATAATAAAAAATTGAAATGAGATGAAAACCAGCTGATAACTCAGCTTTAGAGAAATCTCAGGGCTCTGTGCGAAGACAGACATCCAAGGAGACGTGGTCAGGATGTCAAGTGGAGTTGACAAAGTTGGGAAAATCACTGAGCAGGGATCATTCAGGGCATCCATCACACTGAGCCTGGTAGCCAATTCTGAAGCCTCACTGCTCCCTGTGATCGAGAGCAGAGAACAGAAATTACAGGCTTCAAAGAGGAAAATGAGTTTATGTCAGAATCTGGACTGTCCAAGGCCTAGCAATTAACTAATTTGGAGGTTTCTGTTGCTGTTGCTGCTGAGTAAATTATTGCTTTAATGTTGGAGAAAGAATTCTAAGCGAAAAACAGGTTTGCAAATCAAAAGCAATATTCTGAAATGAAGTACTTAGCTCACTTTGATTCACCCCGCTTCCATTTCTAATCCTCAGAATGATCCTCTGATAAGGATTCATTTATGACAGGATCTTGTGGAATCAGGTAATTTTCCCTCTAAATCTGCATATCCAGCTTCAGGTACTCCAGAAAAAAAAATTAAAAAGACCAATTTATATAAGATTTCTCATTTTAGGTGGGAAATATATTGACTGAAATGAACATTACACCTCTTCTTTCCTTTTCACCACCCCTAGCTGCCATACACCTCAGAAAAAAAGGGAATTCAGTGTCAGTGGAGACCTTGAAACCACTTCCTAGAGCAGCCAGACTTACCCAGTGCTGTCTTCAGCACTAACTCTGTTCTTTAACTCCAATTTAGCTCTGGATCTGTCATTCTGCTCCCAGAATTCCATCTTCCTATTTAATTCCCCATAAATTATGAGCAATGCTGAATTCACAATCCCTGGAACGAGAGAAACTAAGTCTCTTCTTCACAGCTTTGGGTTATTTTGGAATCAGTGGCTTTTCCAGCGGTTCCAAGGAATTCTGCCAGCCTGACATCACTGCTTGTCCAGGGCTGGGGGTGATGAGTGAGATGCCACCCTGATTGACACATGAAAGGTTCTCCTTCATGCCAGATGATCGGAAATCTTTTCCTTTTTCCTTTTCCTTTGTCCTTTTCCTTTTCCTTTTTCCTTTTCCTCTTTCCTTTTCCTTTTTCCTTTTCCTTTTCCTTTTTCTTTTTCCTTTTTCCCTTTTCCTTTTTCCTTTTTCCTTTTTCCTTTTTCCTTTTTCCTTTTCCTTTTTCCTTTTCCTTTGTCCTTTTCATTTTCCTTTCCCTTTTTCCTTTTCCTTTTCCTTTTCCCCTTTTCCTTTTCCTTTTCCTTTTCCTTTTCCTTTTCCTTTTCCTTTTCCTTTTCCTTTTCCTTTTCCTTTTCCTTTTCCTTTTCCTTTTCCTTTTTCCTTTTTCCTTTCTCTTTTTTCCTTTTTCCTTTTTCTTTTTCCTTTTTCCTTTTCCCTTTTCATTTTCCTTTTCCTTTTTCCTTTTCCTTTTTCCTTTTCCTTTGTCCTTTCCCAAGCACTGAGCAGAAGGTGAGAGCTCATCCCACCTGGCCCTGAGTTCTCCTCATCTCTGACCCTGCTTTGAGCACGAGGCTGGACAAGGGGAGCTGAAGCTTCCTCTGACCTGAATTTCCCAGAGTTACGGTCTGGCTTCCAGGGAAAAGGGCATTTGGAAGTGGGAGGAAAGGGAGACCATCAGCACAGGTGATTGATGATCCCACAGGCGGGGATTTGGAGGGAGCAGGGCAAACCAAGCCGGTTCCCAACAGGAATCCAGGAAAACTCAGCTCGCACAGGCTGAACCATGAGGGGACAACCAAAAAACCATGGAGGTGGGAAAGAACCTCTCAGATCATCGATTCCCACCATTGCCTCAGCACTGCCACGCCCACCAAGAAACCATTTCTTGTCTACATTTTTTTTTCACATTTCCAAGGACAGCGATTCCGCCACTTCCCTGGGCAGCCTGATCTAGAGCTTGACCACCCTTTCCATGGATAAATATTTGATAATATCCAATCCAAAAACAAGCTCCATCGCATCTCCTGCCGGGAACAGCTCTGCATGGATGACTCCAGATGTGTTCGGGTCTCGCTCCTGAGGCTGTCTGATCCCTTTGCTGCTTCCTAACCTTTGTCCTCCCTCCCAACTTTCCATTTGTGTCTGCGCCGCCGTTCCCGACCTTTGGCTGCTGTGCCAAATTTTTCTCCGACTGTATCACTCCGTATCTGAGCTGCAAACCTCAACCACAGCGTGGTCCCCTGCTTCAAATCTATCAAGAGAACATACGGAGAGCTGCTTTTTATATTTGGCCCCCGGCAATAACCTCAGAAGTTTCCCACATGCTGAGATGAGACAACGTTCATTTTTAGAATCCGTCTTTTCTGTCCTTATTTAGAGATGTTTCACCACTGGCTCGTTGGGTTTTCTGGTCAGTTCTGGAGTGGTTGGGTCACTTAGTGCCATCATGGGGCAATCAGAGCCGTGAACATTTATTTGCACATTATTAGTCAGAGGTGAACAATCCCTTTACAACACCAGAAGTGCTGTGAACTGTGCTGGGAAGTTTTAATTATTCACTGACCCTCAAAAACACAGCAGGGAAGGCTAAGATTGTCCTCTTTTAGTCTGTTTATTCATCAAGATTTAGGGGGAATGAAGGAAGTGGGGGGAAGGAGTGAAAAGCATCTGTGACACTTTTGCTAGAAATAGCACAGCAGAGGAAAAGGCCACGTTCAAAACTTTGAACGTGTTTTCCTTTTTATAAGATAAAAAATGCGGCTTCTCTCCAGGAGCAAACCGAGTTATCCACAGAGCAGGTTGAATGGGACTCATGGTGAAGGTGATCCTGGGGTCTAATTTATTAAAATAAACAGGAAAATCGGGAAAACCGGGGCAGCTGCTTCTGAGAGAGGGGATGGGCCTTTGCACGTGGATCCCTGAGAAGGAAAAGCAGATTTCCCAAGCCAGGCACAGCTGAGTTTGTTTAGGATAGGGATGGAATTGACAGACAGACAGACAGACAGACTGTTCCTAGAGGGATCACAGCTCTCCAGCCTCCTGCCAGAAATCCATGAGGCCAACGTGTTCCAAGTACTGCTGAGCAAAGCCCTGCGAAATAAGGAGAAATGACCACAAATATGCCTGTATTTTAAATTCCTGAGGAGCTGGCACTGCCTGGCAGCTGCTGGTTGGAAAAGAGCAGCCAAATCCATGAGGAGCATCCTCGGCAAGGGGTGAATTTGCCGAGCACTGCCCGGCATCCAAACCAATCCTGCCCAGAGCCATTTGGAAAAGGGATTTTCTTTTTTTACAAAGCAACTTTCCAAAGCTGTGCATGTCCCTTCAAAGAAAGAACCCTGTGCTGTGGGATTTGGGCACCTGCAGGGACTGATGAACCTCTCCTCACTCTCAATAGATCAAAATCAGGGAATTAATTCAAGGAAAACACAACCCTGAGAGACAGAAAGTGAGGAAAGGCAGCCACTACTAACCAGAGGGTTTTCCTAGATCTAAATTCTTCCCTTTTCTTCAAATGTAAAGGATTTGGGGAAAAAATGGGCCACTCTTGTTGTGCATTTTATTCTGAAGCTGACAATGAGGACACCCAGGAGGACAATTCCACACAGCACTGGGAGCTGAACAAACATGTTCCAGAGAACAAACATATTCCAGAGAATAAATGTATTCCAGAGAATAAACATATTCCAGAGAACAAATACTTTCCAGAGAACAAACATATTCTAGAGAATACACATATTCCAGAGAACAAACATACTCCAGAGAACAAATATATTCCAGAGAATACACATATTCCAGAGAACAAACATATTCCAGAGAATACACATATTCCAGAGAACATACATATTCCAGAGAATAAACATATGCCAGAGAACAAATACATTCCAGAGAACAAACATATTCTAGAGAATACACATATTCCAGAGAACACACATATTCCAGAGAACAAACATGTTCCAGAGAACAAACATATTCCAGAGAACAAACATTCCAGAGAACAAACATATTCCAGAGAACAAACATATTCCAGAGAATACACATATTCCAGAGAACGCACATATTCCAGAGAACAAACATATTCCAGAGAACAAACATATTCCAGCCTCCAGCTGCAGCAGATAAGGTAAGGTAAGGTAAGGTAAGGTAAGGTAAGGTAAGGTAAGATAAGATAAGATAAGATAAGATAAGATAAGATAAGATAAACAGAAGTGCCACAATCTCAGGAAAGCAATTTCCTGCTCCTCCAGCTGTCCATCCTTCCCCAGAACATGGACTTAGAGTTGAGTCCCAAAAGGAGCATCACAGCCCTTGGTGTTTCACACACACCATCCCAAACTGAACGTAAAATATTTCTCCATCCTGTTTTAACCAACACCCACTGATGCTTCCTGCTTCCACAGCGTGAAGTCCACAGTTGATATCTCCAGTGGGTTGGTCAAATTCAGGGAAATACTCTTTTTTCTTGGGCCACCGTGGAGAGATGACATGGGAGGAGAGGCCGGGCTGAACTTTGGGTTCTGTTTCCACCAGCACTGAAAGACCTGAAGGAACAGCGGGACTTTGATGGACACCTTGGACATTGAACATCACTCCGTGCTCTTGTATTTCCAGGGGACTGAGGAGGAAATATGGGGGAAGGGTTGCCTGGCCTTTCTCAGTTTGGGAAATGGGCATTTTAGTCCTGACTAATATTTTTTCTTCTCTGTGCTTCCTGTCTCCTAAACTCCAGGGCATCAACCCTTTTCCTCCCTGTGGAAAGATCCAAGCTCCCATTTGTCCCAGATAACATATTTTGGATTGTTTGATACCACACTGCTGTGTTTCCAATTAGGTTTCCTTGCTTTTATCTTTTTCTGTGTAATCTATTCAGTCCCTCCCCCTAATTAGAACCTTATTTGCCTTTTTCCCCCTTTCAGCAGTGTTTATCCTTCACATTGTTCCCTCCATCTCTGCTCAGCGAGACTGACTTCTGTTATCTTTGTTTTTTAAATATATGTTTAGGTTTTATTGGCACAGACATTTGTTTGAGCGATCCAACTATTCATTACAGACCCCGTGATTTTCCGCAGTAAATTTTCGAGACAATCAACACAGATCAACATTATTTTGTGTCTCATTCCACATTCTTGCGGAGAGTTATGTGTTATGAACAGCCCAATGCTTCAGATTATTACCTTCCGTACACAAGATACCCTCGGAATCAGAGGATATCTGATGATATTCCGATGGCTAGACATCCAGATGTTTTATTTTATTTATCCTACTTGGCTTGTTTTCTAGGCCCAAGTCCAAACCAGCCTCGAATCTCAGGGGTTGCTCAACAAATTCTGTGAGGGGCTGTGAAAAGTTATGGGGTTGGGGGGGGGGTAAAGCCTTTATATAACAAATAATTCTGCAAACTCCAGTATCTTCCTTGTGCATTACAAATAAAAGTTGTTTAATAACATCGTAAGAAGATTAATGAGGAATTTTAACATGGACTTTTGGGAGGGCACAGAAATTCCCAGAATAAACTGATTTCTTGCTGACACAAGCCAGGAAGAAACTTTCCAAGGGTAGCTTTCCCTAGGTGTTATTAGGAATTTTTTTTCCTGTAGAAGATGGCACTTGTCTCTGGGTATCAGGGGAGGTTCTGGATGTGTATTTGAGATAGAAAATCAGCCTCCATTCCCAGAAAATAATTGGAAAAAAGATGAGAGGAACACTGTGGTCTCCTCCTGCTCACGTGGAGCCTCGTGGGGCTGGGAACCGAGCCGCACCTTCCTGGAAGGAATTACCACAACCACCCAAGCAAAGGGGCACATCCAGAGGTAAACAAAGCCCAAGGGACTCAAAATTAGGCAGAATAAATGAGCCACTGAGCTCACAATTAACAATTTCTCCTCAGCCTGTAAAGACATCAACAGGTTTCATTCATTGATAGGCAAGATGGGCATTTCCATAAAATAATCTCTGGGAAGAAACCGTTTCAGTCCACTCTGTTTTCCCTGGAGCTCCTTCCTGGTGCTGGTATCAAATGAGGAAGCTCAGGGGCTTGGAATTAAGCATTTGCATTTGGGTGAGCGGTTTTAGGTGCTCTCACTTCCAGAAAACCCTAATTCCCCAGACAAATCGCCCAACTAACGATGGACATCACCCCGGTTTTGTAATCCTGAGAAAACCTGCATTTCCTGGCAGCTCTGAAGGCACCATCCCATGGCCTGGAGCTCACTTTACCTGCACCATGGATTGGGAACCTCCCCAGGCAGGAGGAATCCTCTGATTCTCTGATTCTGGAGCTGGGCTGGCAGGAACATCTGGTGGTGCCGCATTATCCACTGTCCAGATCCAGAAAAACGGGCTCTCATTTATCATCCTCAATCTCAATATTATCTCTATCATCCTCAATGATTCCGTGGTTCTGCTCTGTTTCCTTCAGTGGAAATCCCAAGTTCGGTCACAGGAGAATCCTCAGGCACCTGCAGATAAATGCCTGCCTTCTCCATGATTCCCATGGGATTTCAGCTCCCAAATCATGGATATAATCTGGACTAACCCCGTAACCAAGCACGCAGACCAATCTTGTCAGGCTGCTCTGGAATTCCTCTCATCAGGTTTTGTGGTCTCGATTTCTTGCAGCCGGGCCCTCCAACACCTGCAGGGCTCTTGGGAAAGGCAGAGAAATGAGACAAAAGAGACAAAAATAAACCGAGTTTTTGGAATGTTCAAGGAAGTTTAGAAACGTTTTTGTAACTTTCAGCCTTCCCCCCAGTTTCATGTAAATCTCTTCTTTCAAACCAAGTTCAAAACTCACAGGCTGAACTTCACAATAACCCTCAAAAAAAAAGAAAAAAAAAAAAAAAAGGAAAAGGTAGGAAATTTGAGGATTTTCCCACCCCACCCCACTTTCAACAGTTTCCAAACCTTTTTACTACGACGGCCTGAGAGGGCTCTTTATTTTTACAGCTGCTGCATACCTACTTCTCCTCGCTGGAAGACGCACACGCAGCTCCAGCGATCCTAATCTTTTCATTCCAGGAAAGGAACCAGCTGTAAATCCACTGGAGCAAGATCAGGGTACAGCACCGGGGCTGTTGTTCTGCCCTCCCGCTGGTTAAGGCTTCCCCTGAACCGCTCTCACACTCAGCCTGTGCTTTAAGGATCCCTTCCCATCTCCCAGTCCAGCCCTTTAAGAATCCCTTCCCATCTCCCAGCCCTTAAAGACACTGGAATTAGGATTTTCCAGATCTGGTGAGACACCCCTGCAGAGGAACCGTGGAGTCAGGTTTGGATGGGTGGGAGGCGTTGGTTCCTTCCATCCTGAGAGCACCCGAGAGAGGGCCTTGGTTTGAATCCATTTCCAATTTCCAGACAAATGGCAGGGATAAACTGACTCCGTGCCCCCTCCCTGTCCCTGGGCGATGCAGATGAATTTGTGGAATGATGTGCAGCACTTGACAGCACAGCTTCTTCCCGCTTTTACTCCAAGCAGGATTTTCCCTATCCCTGCTGATGTCATATCATAGGGCAGCCTAGAAGAACGACAGAAATATTGGCATTTTCTGAAATTAAATCCTATCAATGTTTGCAAAGAGCGAGGATTTCCATGCACCCCTGGAAAACTGCTCGGGGAGTCACCTTGAATCCATGAAAATTTCACCTCCAGGGTGAGTCTTTCCCAAATTTTCGCGGTAACCTGGTGCCGAGTGTGTACAAACACTCACAATGAGTGCTTAGCAACCCCTCCTGCCAACCCAGGCAGGGGCAGAGGGAACAAAAATGTGCGTGGAGCTCTCCAGCTCTTCCTGCAAGGAAAATAAAGCGGCAAGGAACAGAAAAACCTGGGCTGGGCTGACGGGGAAGAGGTGGAGCAGGACCTCCCAACCCTCTTGTCACGCTGTCTTGAGTCTGACTTTGTCTTCTTGGTCTTGGCAAGTCTCATCTGGGATCCAGCAAACCTTGTGTCCTCAGTAAATGGGCACAAGAGAAATATAAATATAAATATAAATATAAATATAAATATAAATATAAATATAAATATAAATGTAAATGTAAATATACAATAAAAATATANTATAGATATAGATATACATATACATATACATATACATATACATATAAATGTAAATATACATATAAATGTAAATATAAATATATAAATTTATATAAATGTTTGTGTGTGTATTTCTGCTGTGTGTGGGATGCCGAAGGAGGAGGCCACCCAAAGCTCAGGAGATCTGCAGGACTTTTCCCCACATGTGCTGTCATTCCTTACCCTGTCTGGATGCAGGGTGTCCCAGCCAGGGGAATGTGGCCCTTTGGCATGGAAAGGGATCATGGCTCAGGGCCAGGGAATGGAGAGGTCCTGAGGCCAAACCCACCACGCAGCCCATGGGATCTGCTGGGTGTCCTTCAGGGCTGGCTGCGCAGGACAAGACCCCACTGAAGGCTGGCTGTGACACGGCCCAGCTTTCCCGCCTTTGGGACATCCATCACGAAGTTTGGTGGCAGTTTTCAATATGGGGGTGCCTATATTGACACAGGAAAAATATACCAACATGGAGATGATCCAGCGCATCCATGGGATGAAATCCCGTGTTACATCAAGATGTCCAAAGACACACACTCCAGTCTAACAGCTCCTGGCCATTTGTGGGTACCAGGGATGCTCCTAATCCACCACATTTAAAGGAAATTTTGTCTTTTCCCAAGCCCTGCTGGCAATGTCACCCCATTGCTCTCCTGGGGACAACAGTGCCTTGCTGAATCCTTCACCCCCACGTGGTGCCTCAGCATAAAACCGGGTTATTTTGGTTTTCTGAGAGGCCAGGAAAAAGGATTTCTTCATTGGGAGACAGTTATGGGAGATTGGCACATGTGTCACTAGGATGATGCTCATTTGCCACCAGATTCTGTTCTTTCCTGGAGTCTCCTGAATACATTAAACTGTCTTAAAATCCAGAGCCTGCAATGTGAAATGTTACTGAGTGGGTGTTCATAATTCCCAGTCAAAACTCTGAGACAAGGCACGGTGCGGTTTCCTAACAAGCATTTCATAAGCACAGAAAACCTTGCAAGTCATGTTTGGAAAAATCCTTCCAGTATTTGTGACTTGGAATATATTTTAAATTACCACTCTCGGGTTGCTCCTCCTGCAGACATCCTTCCTTCTATTGCAATCGTATTGCTGGAATTCCACTGGTGCTCCTTCCCCGGTAATTTATCCAAGTCTAAGGTGGGACTGCAGGACACCCTCAGAGCTGGAGAAAGCCAGAATCTCTGATATTTACCTGTTGGAAGATAAATACCTTTAGCAGAGCCTCTGTGGTGTCCTCTGAAGACAGACTGAGCTGAAGATATTTAAATTTCCCCCCATCCCAGCAGCATTTCAATCTTGGGATTATTACCTGCCTCAGTTCCATGCAGATAACATGACATAAACCCATAAAAACCAACCTGGGCCACACAAAATTTATTTCCTGCTCCTGCATCCACCAATTCTGTCCATGATTTGTCTTCCCTGCCCGTGCCTGCGCTGTGTTTCAGCCGTACAAACGTCAGCTGAAAGGGACACCAGCTGCTCTCCAATCCTCAGAGGCAATTTCTAGGCACAGCTCATAAATACCAGTTCTTAAATTTGGCTACGTCTGAGCCTTTCTAGCCCCGCTCCGCTGCCCTGCTCTCCACGTCTGCAAGAATTAGAGCTCCCCCCAGCCCTGCCCCTCCCTGTCTTTGATCCTTTTGTCTGGCCTGGAGAAATCCAAGCTCAGATAGAAAGCATGTGGGATACATCAGCCTGGTAGAAAGCTCCTCCGTGTATTAGCCCTCTTCTGGAGGAGTGAGATTTTTGTGGTATGATGCACAGAGCCAAACCTGCCAGCATTCCCTGGAAAGCGAGGAGAAGGGGGGGGGGAGAAAAATCTGAGCTCATTATTTGAGACCTGAGCGTGTCATTATACAAATATATCCTCATCATTAAACAAAACACCCGCCTGGCTGATTTCCCCATTGCCACCCTGGTCAGGGGGCCCTGAGGAGCAGGGGGTGGAGGCAGGGAATATCGATCCGTTTGGAGGGTGAGAGCTGGGCTTGTCCGTGCTGGTGAAGAGGAACAGCTGGAGGGAGCATTCCCGAGCAGAGCAACAGCTGGATGCCCCTGCATCCATCCCGGCCACATCTGGCGGAGGCACGGCAGCGCTGCCACAGCTCCTCAGCCTCCCTTCTCCAGC
>VZTX01011510.1:2166-55220 GCA_013400915.1 Pardalotus punctatus
TATATATATATATATATATATATATTTGGTGTGTATATATATATATATATATCCCAAATATAGATATATAAAATATAAATATATGTACAACCAAATATAATCCAAATATATCCCTACGAAAAAGGATACAGGAATGAGGAAATGTGGATATGGAAATACTGGACTAGAAGAAAATTTCACAATCACCTTATATCTGCAGCAGACAGCAATGAAATACATAATTTAAGAAAATTAGTTAGAGAAGATTCTGTGTACATATTAGGACCTCAGACAGAATAATTTATTTTCCAGCAACAGCAAAACAGGCTTGACATTTTTAAATAATATATTGTAGCTGAGATGGAGAGCCTTTCAAATATGCTTCAATGCACACCAACCTGAGCAGACTGCAACAAACCAAGTCAATAGGACACTCAGGGAAGGAGTCAATGTGATTTGCAGTGTTCCTGGTAGAAATGTCATTCAAAATTGATGACAAGATTTCTGACCAACTGCTATCTTAGAATAGTCTTTATCATTCTCTTTTTGACACTACATCTGGTGGCTTTTGACCCTTCTCAGAAAAGTCTCATTTTCAGCTGAAGACGAAACTAATCTCATGGCAACATGTGGAATTAACTTAATGAAACTGTAGGAAGATAAAAGGTACTTTGGAAGTTTCTCTGTAAAATAAATGACTGTGAGCTAACAATTAGAATCTTAGTACTTCAGCTGCTATTGAAATACAGGAGGAATAGCTCCTATTTTTATTTTTTTTTTTGCCATCTTTTCTTCCTCACAGATGGAAGAATCTTTAATCTTTATGTTCTAAATTACTTTGGAACCTTTATAAAAATAATCACAGATGCTACAAATGCCATTTGGAATATAGCATTATTAAGCCTTTTGGTTTCTGGCTGGCAAATTGCTCAGTTTGCTGTAAAAGCCCACATTACTTCCCATAAAAATGTTACTTTATTGCTACCACTGTGAGCATTTTGAACAAGGAAATTATTTCTGCTACCTATAGCTAGAAGTGTAGCTGATACAAAACTGCTTTGCTGTACCCTGGAAATCTGGCTTTTGGTGAACTTTTCTTGGTGTTTGGATAGCCTTGGTTTGAGTTCTTGCTGTGGTGAATTTGGTTTAGTCTGCTCCCAAAGAAGCTGGTCAGACTCCCCAGGCACCACAGCAGACCCTGAGGAAGGAAGGTGAAGAAACAGATATACATGACTGATGGAGGCCAGGGTTGTGAATATTTGACTCCTCATTTAGTAAAGAAAAAACCTTTTTGGTCTCCCACTTATATGCTCACATCTGCTACCAATATACTGTATTACTGCTCAGCCGTACATAACAGAAAAAACTGCATTTGGGTAGGAAGCATATAAATACAGTTTAAAATGGTTGTTTATGAGAAAATTCAGGCCAGTAATTTACACTAACTGCTTTAGAAGGTACCTACTGTTCCTATGTTCACATATTAACTGTGCTCTGTATGAACTAGTGCTAAAACATCACTACCCACTGCCTTTGAATCCTTTCTACTCATGATTTTTTGCAAATAAACCCATATATTTAGCATGGTGATTTTAATGAGAAGGGGGGCTTAAATTCTTCATTCTCCTGCCAAAACTGTGCAAAAGTGGGAAAAGTATATATATCCAAAATTATTGCATTATCACTCTGATAATCTAAGAAATATTTAGTGATAAAAATAATGCAAAGCTAAAAATAAATAAATATGTTGAGTGGATTACTACAGAGTCCCCTTAACTCCATGAACATATTTCCTGTATATTTTAAATGGTCTAACCTCAGGCATATTTGGCAGGTTGGGTCAAGATGACAATACTATATATATATAAAAATAGAAAAGAGAGGTTAGCTGAGGCTTGCTTTAAGAAGGTAAAGTTTCTTGTTGGTGGAATTCCAGCCTGTGCAAATGACAATTTAAAAATTATTCCAAGAAAAATGAGAAACAGTTGGATTCTTAAGTGAAAAAATAATTACCTAGCACATAACTTACAATGTTTTAATATTACAAGCATTTCAAACTTTAAAAAAAACAATAACCCAACCAACCAAACAAATGAAACAGTTAAATCAAACCTAATATGACACCATCATGTAAAATAAATGCACCGTGGCAGAGCATGAGATTAGTGGGGAGGTATCAAAAGTTAGGTGGCAAAATGTGGGCCATTATTGCAGTCAAGCCTTTTAAAAAATGAGTGTTTCATCATAAAATAAAGAGCTTAACTGTGATCCAAAAGGCAATCCATGTGTACTGTGTTCCTGTCTTTAAGGCAACTTAATATTTTCCTTGACAACTTACTGTTTGATGGCAAATAGCTAAAAAATATTGATCAGACAGCACTAGCTAATTACTTTTTTGGGAAAAAATGTAAGGCATGCTTTAAAGTTAAAACAAAGATGTCTGGAGAGAACAGTGGAATATATATGAAGTGCTGTAGTGAATTGCTTTAGCTGACTAGACTCCCTTAGGATCCAGTGCAGGGATTCTCGTATCTTAAACACTAAGCAATTTAAAATATTTCTGGGCAAGTTTATGGTTTTTTTAATTGTTTTTTTTTTTTTTTTCCCCCCAGGAAGAATATAGATCACATTTGAAAATGTTTATCATGGTATATAAGGCAAGGTTTGCAGAAATAATTAAGTATTTATTAGATCTGCAGGATGAAAATGTTAGTTGTGGCTTCAGCTTGTACTGAATGAGTTCTTCCACTACTCCTATCACAATAAAATTGTCAAGCAATGTTAATTCATCTGCTGGCAGATGGCCTATTCACAAGCGCCATCTACTTTTCAGTCATAAGGGAATTAAGCAAAACATTCTTCAGTACACGGTAGAACATGTTCTTTCAACCTCTTCTTCAATCAAGTCATATTTAGTCAGTAGTGCTCTGGTTTTGTCTGGATTGACCTAACCTCCCCTTGAAGCTCCCCTTAAGGAGAAATAATGAAGTCTTCCCCTATGCAGTGAACATAGTATGAAATCAGACTGCTGTCTCCTGTGGTTTTCCTAGATCACCTTATTTGCATTTCTCATTACTGTAACTATAAAAATTTACTCATTTTTACAATTGATTTTGATATTTGTTAATTATATTTTAAGTCAAGGAGCTTTGCCAAGTTAACACTCAGAAGAAGAAATACACAGATATCTATCTTATCCAGAAAAAATGCCCTCCTTGAGGGAGTGTTTGTCCTGCAGTGCTTGAGAATGGGAGGAATGGAATGGAATGGAAGAAACAACATCACATTGCCATGAATAGGAAAATAATTTACTATAGCAAGTTTTTGCACTGTAAGAACTGAATGGCTTTCCAGTCATCCAGAAATATGATGTTCTTTAGCATATAACCATTGCAGGGCGTCATTTGTTTTATCTTTTTATTGACTGTTTGCTTAGTCATTCTTTAAGTTAATGTATATTTATATCTGATATAAAAACCAGCTTTGATGTGTGTTTTCAAGCAGAGCTTTCCCATGCTTTAATAGTGTTAGAGACCTGTCTTCCACTGATGTTTCTAATTTCTCTGTTTTCGTTTTAATAAGGTAGATGGAAACATAGTTGGATGAACAGTGAAACTCTCAGAAAAACCACTAGACACTGTGATTGGACATGGCACAAACAAGACTTTTGAGGTGGAGCTGCCTAGATTTTCTTCTCATAGTGATGTTCTCAATGAAGATTAAAGTCTTTTACCGCAAAAGTTAAAAAAAAAACCAAACTTTTAATTGTTCATCCACTGTGTTCTTGTAATTCTGACAGGTATGATTATATTTCTGCATATGGTTTATTGTGATCTTTGGCTGGTGTCCTCTATGAAGTCTGTAGCTGCTGAGATTTAGTGGTCTGCTCATCTGTATGGTTTCTCTGCTTACCTTGAAGAGCAGTTCCTTTGGTTGGTGGTACCTGTGTCAATTTTTTTGTCTTACAGATCCTTTAGAACTTTCTTTCAATGAATGGGCTCAGTTTCAATCCTGAGGGGAGAAATGCCTTTCCCCTCCTCCAGAAGTTGACCCAGACACTACTGTCTAAGATTTATAACACAGAAAGAAAATGTGTTTAAAAATAGAAACTTGGACCTCTCGCAGATGTAAGTATGGAAAGTCTCTCCATACTTGCAAAAGGGTAACTTGCAAATAATTTTTAGTCTATTGTTTGAGAGTCTTTTTCTAGTTCAAAAATCAAATTCTTACCAGCTAATTTATTTTGGCAAAAAGCAAATGAGAATGTATCTGTATGTGGGTTCTGAACCTCACTGAAGTGAGGTGCAAGGATTGGTGTCGACAACTAAAAAAATTTTCGGTAGTTCCAGCTATAATTTGGGCAGAACAGCTTGAATGTGTGAATTTTCTTCTTAAGAATTTTATGAAACCAGCAAGTTATAGACTATCTGCACAAACATGACAAACCATCAGGTGTATTCTGAGCTGCTCCTCATGAAGAAGCTCCTCCTAGAAGAAATAACTTCCATACAGGATATATTGTTCCATTAGATTTTAAGATAATGTAAGTGATATGGGGTAATGAAATTAACACTGGGTCTACTATGGACTGTGTTTATTTTTTAAAGGAAACTATTTTTAAATAACTTGTTAAATTATTGTCTCATGAGATCATTGAAATTTGGAGATTTTACTGACGTTTAAACCCAAATTATTCTATGATCTTATGCTTCCAATTAAGCCAATAGACAGGTAAAGTTTTACTGAAAAAGGACAATTCTAAATAGACTCATTACTTAGGGTCAGGAATATATAAAGACAGTTTGTGTTCAGAGATCTTGTTTTTGGAGTTCGTCTGACCTTAGCCAACTGTTACACAAAGGTCTTCAAACAGGATTTTTTTTATAACTACATCATCTACTACAGACATTTTAGAGGGTGAAAAATGTTATCTTGAATAAATGTCATTATATTTTTCAGAGAAACCTCAGAAATATTTGAGTCAGTTAAATACTAATAATTATATATGTCAGCTGATTTACAACTCACCAATACATAATATTTATCACNCATGTTTACATTTATATGGATAAGAGAAATTTAGCACTTTTTCTTGGACTAACATTTGATCTAGCTTTAGATTGATAAGAGAGAAAAAAAGATAATGGTTAAGTTAAAGCCATATTTCTTTAAGCCAGGAGTCACAGGTTTTTTGGTTTAGAATTTGTCTCTTGGCTCCTTGTTTTCAGCAAGAAGAATAAAAGGTCTGAAAGGCAATGTTTTGAACTTTACCATAAGAAATTCTGTTTCTGGATTTGTGATTTGACACACACCTAGTTTCAAAGGAGCTATATACAGTCATTTTGGAGAGCCCCTTTCCCCCTTGACTTCATCAGAGATAAAACTGTGCCTAGGGAAACAAGTAAAGAATGCCTTTAAAAATCAAACACAACTTTCTAAGATGTTAGGCATGAAAAACACCACAGGAAAAACTCAGAGACTCAAAATATGAAGGCAAAGATATTTACTGAAGCTCAGGCAAAACAAAATAGCTCAAAATGAGAATTTGTTTTAAGGAAAATGGCTAAAAGCAGGAATCTCTCAGACAAGTAGATTCAAAGTATATTTAATATTCAATCAAACTTTTTTTTTTTGTTGTTTTCTGTCTGTTAATACCATTCCAGTAGAGAAATGTTATTAAAACTACTTCAGTATACTATTTGGTTAACTCGTAACCTTTAGTAAGGAAAGAAAAAGCAACAGTGACTTCTGAAAAAGTGCTTCCCACTGTAAAAAGGAGAACTGAAGAATGTGGTGCTAACCTGCCTAAATTATTGTGCCTTAGAGTCTCAGCAAGATGGTAAGTTTATCCTCTGATATCTGACTGTCTAATATTATATCAAAAGCATTGAATTACTAAGACATAGTATTAATCTTTGAATAAGTTTTTAACACCTCTGTGAAGGTTTACACTAATGACTATGTTATTCTGGAGAAGGACTCAGTGCTCACTCATAATCAGATGAATATTTTAAAATCAGATGGCATTTCTGGTGTAAAGAGTCAAGCTGACAGTTGCACAGCTATGTAAGAGAAGAATGCTTTTTTTTTGTTGGTATAATGTTTTGATCTGTGTAGAATCAAATGCATTGAGTTATGCTTGTTTCGCAAGTGCGTGGAGAAATAAAATGTCTTGAGACAAAACAGCAGGAGTGGTCTCATCAGAGCCAAGTTGTGGAGCAGGATCATTTTGCGCCTGCTGCTCCTCACTCCTCCTCATACAGTGAAATGGCACTAGTATTGCTGCCCTATATAGACTAGAGATGTCTAAGGAATATGAAAATTACTGGTTTAAAAAAACCAAAGTCCGGGAATGATAGGAGTATTTTTTCCTTTAGTTTTTGTTACAGTTTTTAAGAAATGCATTAAGCTTTTTTTCCTCAAGAAAAGTTACTTAAGTGCAGTTCTAATTGGAATTTTGGAAGTGTCTGGTACTGCTTTATGAATATTACAGACCAGTAGAGAGCTTTGTTCTTCTTTTTTTGCAATGCAATAAAATGGATATTTTGAAAGCCCAGAATCGAAAAGCGAAAAAAACCCCTAATTTGGTTAATGTAACTTAAAAAACCCCAAAAAACACCTATAAAAACTTTATTAATGTTGAAACAATTCGATGATTTGTTCAGGGGATTAATGGTTAAAGTCAATGGGTATTCCTTCATCACTCTGATTACCTGCTCCACTGAGTATCAAACTAAGATTTCTGAAGTTTGTTTGGGGTTTTTGTTAAATTTCAATTTGTCATGATAAAACATGTGGAATTTTAGACTGTCTAAATCAAAAGCCAAAGTCAAAAGTGATAACTTTGTTAAAATGAAGAAGGAAGCAGTTGTTCACTATTTATCATAAATCAATGTGAAAGAAGATGGATGATGTAATTAACACAGACATGACCCTGAAGAAAAAGAAATAAAAATTACTTTCTTTATATTTTATATCTTGTCGGATTGTCCAATTGGACATTAGTGTAAGATTCTGACTGGATAAAGAAATTCCTTTCATGACACCTTCCTTCAGTATGTCTATATCCTTACAATGGAATTTCCAATTCTTTATTAGCAAAATGTATATTGGCAATAAAATGCTGAATATATAATGTTGAATATTGAATACATTATAGCAAACCCTTCAACTTAATAGAAGCCATGTTTAATTTTCTCAAATCTGGGTAGTTTCATTAAATTTTTAAGTACAAAATTATAGGTGTGCTGTGTACAAATATTGCCATACACCTGGAAAACTTTGTCCCTGAGATTTTCTTGTAATTCTCTCATTTCTATGAGGTAAATGAATCTCACTGCATGTAGAACTGGGACTCATCCTAAAAGGTGTAGCTCCAATGAAAACCCTGAAAGAAGAGAGAACAAAACAAGATTATGAATTCTTGGGAACCATTGAAACTCAAAAAAGTTTTCATAAATCAATATATTTTATCCTGATAGCAATAGTCCTTAGTGAAATTAATTCTTGAATGAAGATTTTCAGCAAAGGTTTGGGGACAATGTTTTCTATGGGAAGTTTCTTTTTGACTAAATCTGTGGCAATCTTGCCCTAAAAATTTTAAGTTTACTGAATATATTTTAACTCAAATGATATGCATGAAATTATATAAAAAAATATGACTTTGAAAATGGGACATCTAACTTAGAATAGAAATTATGCTGCTTCTAATCTTTACTGAGGCCTACCAAACACCTGCTTAATATTCCATTTTTTCAATACCAAAGGATTTTCACTGATTACAGGTCCAACCCCTAGTATTCTACCAAATCTGTTCAGCTTCTGTTCCAATTAGATCCTTGGTATCAGAGATAAAGGATAAATAAGGGTCTGTATGGGAAGCATAATAGAATCCATCATTAATAAATTACACTGATAAATAGATGTCAAAGAAGCAGTACTTGGATTAACAGATGTGATAGCATCAGGACTATTACCAGGAAGAGACTGTTTTGGGCTGTAGATGAGAAAGTCGTTCACAGGTAATTCAGCTATTTGTTTCTGTACAAAAATGCCCTCTGTCTCTGTAGTTACATTCCAAAGTCTTTCTTGTCACTGCTCTTCTTTCAGGGGTGGAAGGGTTGGAAGGACAGTGAGGATTTGAGCACTGAAGGAGCAGCAATAGATGGAAAGTGACAAGGCAGCACTGACCATGTAAAACCTGTGTTTTCCTAGGTCACACAGACTGCTTGATTCATTCTTGGGAGTACATTTATTTTCCTGCTGCAGTGTTGCAGTTATGTCACATTAAGGGACAGATTGTATTTTGAAAGGGTCCAAGGTCTCAGTGTACTCTTTCATGTGACAGAGACTATTTCACTTGCCTCCTGTCACAGTATGCAATACTAACAGAACAAAACCAAAAATATTCCTGAAAAATGGCCATGAAGATACTTACAGGCAGGAAAGCAACAGGACAAGCTGATCTTGTTCTGTCAGTTTCCTTGAAACTTTTCATTGCCTCTCCCTTCTTAGGGGATTGGACCCTCCACCAGCAGCACAGGCTTCTGTTAAGTGATGAGAGAGCTGTGGCTGGTAACAAATGCTGCAATAGAAAGGGCGAGAGAAGTACATAAAATGAAAGGGATTGCATCTTGTCTGAGGATAGAGTAGCAAAACAGATACTGTGATTTAGATAGGAAAGCGGGGAATGAAAAACTATTTTGCTCATTATTCCTAAATATTTACAGAGAATAGTAATATTAAGAAGAACTATGCTGTGTGCTTTTACAACAGAAATTAATAAAATATTCTCCGATTTTAATTTAAATTACAGTATGATGTAATCTAGGTATCTTTAGATGATTTAGAATAGTTCACAAACACAAAATTTGCAAAACCAGTCTGGGTAAAACCGCACCTACAAAAACCATTACTAATCTATTGACTCTTAAGCATTAACAATTAATGAAGAGCTACATCCTTCAAAAACTTCTGACAGGTAGTTTTATAAAAAAAGAGAATATGCAGATAAATATGACAGCATTTTTCTGGTCATGTTTAAAGCTCCAGATGTCCGTAAGTATTCAGGAATAAATGCAGTCAACTATTATAGGTATACATGAAGTTTACAGTCAAAGTGAACTTGTAATTCAGTTGAATCAAATTAGTCAGAATATTTAAACTGTGGTATTATAGCAACATAAGAGTCATATTGGAATAAAACAATATGTTTTAGTTCTGTTAAGGTTTCTTCTGAAATGGTAAATGAAATCTTCCAGAATTTATATTTCACATTTGAAAAATCACCTTTTGATTAAATATTATTAGGAGAAAAATTCTAAGCATTTCCTCTAGAAAGCTATTCTAAAAAATTTATATCAAGATTAATAGAACAATATTATAGTTCCATAAATATGCTGCTTTCCATAATATCAATGCACTTTAAAATGAGATAATCAATACGGGCCAATTGAATTACTTGGCTGTGAATTTTTCATTATGCTGTAATGAAAAATTGTGTTATAATTTGGGATATATTTAAATACATTTTCCCCACATGAGAATATAAATTTTATATGAAAAGTTATATTTAGACTTATCTGAAACACTTCTATGAGAATTGTATATTTGAAGGAGCTTCCTGCCTGTAAAATTTCTCTTCTTCTTTTATTCTGACTTCAAAGGAGAAAGATGTACATTGTTAGATATAAAAGTTTCTATAAAAAACCTCTTTAGAAAGATTATGTTCTGTAAATTTGAATTTCATAACAGTGAGTGGTGAATTTAGGTTACAATGACCCAAAGTTCATAGTTAGCAGATAAAATGCAAATAATATTAAAACCAGGCTCTTCTATCATAAAACATATGTCACTGTTTATTAAGAGTGGAACACAGTAATACAAAAAATGTCGGCTACATCCAGTGATGACTACTCCCACTCAAGTCTTTTTTTCAGGTTTACTATTAAAATAATAAAAAATCAAGTATTTGTACAACAGTTTCATAAATGTCTACAGACAGCAATTTAAACTAATTATCTCAGACAGCCAGAAGAGTGCATTAAAATTATTTGTGAAACTTATGTCTCATCCCAGATTCTTGCTTGTTCAGAGGCAAGCAAGGCAAATACAAAGGACCACATCAGTCTTTCAGACAGGTTTTCATAGAATTTGCATTTTGGTGTTATTGGGAACTGACCAAAAAACACACCAGCCTGATCTGCTTAATATGGAATACGGAAAATATGTCTATAGAATAAGGAAATAATGTTTTCACAAAATCATGCAGGACAGTAACACCACAGGAGAGTCTAGGTGGGTACAGATTCACGAGGTCCTTAGACTGCCCCAGAGTCCAGTGGAGGTTCAGCTATGTAGTCAGTCCATGCTTCTCAGGGTTTCAGACCATGTTTCTCAGGGTTTCATCCCATGGAGACTGGAAATCTCGGTACCTTTGCCTTGGCCCTGCTGCCTGGCTGCTCTCATAGGAAAAGCTCTTTCCCAGTACTTAAGCTTGTGATGAACACACTTCCTGAATACTCTTTGCTATTGCTGAATCAGCAGCTCCTTGTTGTTTTATATTTAATCCTGCAGGTGATAGAGTCATGCATGATTTGCTTATGACATACTCAGGAGCAGACTTAGGCTTTATTCTGTGTTTATAAGGCACCCACAAAATTTCTAGGATCTATTCTAATTTACAGATCACATTTTAATCCAAGTCAAATTAAAAGAACCAAACAGATATAATTACTTTTGCTTTTCCAGGTGCCAGGCTCTGCTGAAATTGCTGTAGCAGAGATGACTACATTCCAATTGAAATACAGAGTTTAGCTTTGCCCAACAATGCCAGGTGAGTCTTCCCCAAACAGAATCATGTCTTCTCTGCTTACACTTGAAGGAAGCACATATTCTTGACTCAGTGTAGGGTTATGTGGTTTAATCTGGGACTGAGCTCAAGGCAGTTTGTCCTATCAAGAAAGGTATGCTATGGCAAGCTGGGTGAGTGTAGTTCATTAGAAGCTGGTATAGACTTAGCAGAGAAGGGGAAGAAGTATGGAGGACCAGGCTTTTTAGGAGAATATAGCTCAGCTCTGTTCTCTTTTCTTTCTGAAATTTACAAAGAAACCCCCACTGCACTTGTGAGACCAAAAATGTTCATTCCACTATAAGGAAAAATGGACAGAATGCAAACTATACTATGCATCTGTCTCCTCCAATGTCTATTTTTTCAGGTCTTCAGAGGGAATGAAGCAATTCTAAGCACCAGTATCCTAACCACCAGACTTCTTTCTCAATGCAGTGTTCTTACACTTTACCTCAGAAAGATCAAGAAATACCACTGGAAGCCTCTTGGGCACATTCTGGGCCTCTGTGTCCCAACTGCCTCCAAAATTTGGAGTTTAGATGTGTATCTGGTTAGTAGTCATTTATTCACTGATTTGAATAGTGTTCATCTGGTCTGAGTGCAGAGATCAACAATGGCAAGTGAATCCAAAAAC
The DNA here is from genome assembly GCA_013400915.1 of Pardalotus punctatus. Lineage (NCBI taxonomy): Eukaryota > Metazoa > Chordata > Aves > Passeriformes > Pardalotidae > Pardalotus > Pardalotus punctatus. Next base: position 13,629 of record VZTX01011510.1, read on the forward strand.
CCAGTGCCCTGGATTTAATACCAGGGTTTGATTGTGCTGACTGAAGAGTCAAGCAATCATTTTAAATTCTGTACTCTAAGCAGACAAGAAAATTGCCCCTTTACCATACAAGACACTAATTATATTTTTGGAATTTCAGATTTAAAGAAAAAAAACTAACTGCAGCAAGATTTCCCCTTTGAGCTAGTTATCCTTTCCTTAACAGGAAAAAGATCAAAACAACCCTAAAACAAACAACCAACCAAAAGAAAAAACCAAGACCAACCCAAAATACAAAAACAACCACAGAGAACAACAACCAAACAAAACCTAAACAAAGCCAAAACCAAATAAAGAAAAAAACAAAAAGCCAAACCAAACCGAATTAAAAAACCAAAAACAAACAAAAAATTACAAAAAACCACAAAAACCACAAAACAAAACAAAACAAAACAAAAAAACCCCTCACCCCAACCCCCCCAAAAACAAGCAAAAAACCCCAAACAAAAAAAAAACAAACAAACAATCAAACAAACAAAACAACAACAAAAAAACCCAAAGGAAAATCAAACAGAAAAACCCAAAAGCAAACACAAAAAAACCCAACAGGAAGACTGAAAAAAGAGAAAGAAATACTTAAGAATTTTCTGAGTTATTTTGGGAATTGTTTGGTCTAAACCAAGTAGGCAGCCAAGACCCAGACAGTTAGTTGCTCACTCCCTGCAGGGAATCAGATATATAAAGCATAGCACAATGTGAGCTACCACAAAGAAAATAAACTCTATTCCAGCCAAAACTAGTACAGAAGTATAAAAGGGAAAAGTGATTTATTTCTCCATGAAGGCAAACTGATTTTTAACGCATGGTCTAATCTTTGATCTTGGGAGCTGAAACTCTTGTTTCACTTGCTCTCTCTGTTGTACAGATGCATATATCCTTCTCTGCCTTCCCACTTATCTGCTCAGTTTTGTTCTTGTGGACAAAGAAAGCTATGAGTTCTACAAATAAATAAGATTATCAAGATAAAGAAGAACATACAAACAATTTAAAAAGTTAATTGAAATGCTGGCACACATTTTGGTCTCTTTGTTTCAGAGAATTATTTTTTTTAATGGTACTGCCTATATTTCACACTGAAAAAAATGCATTAGAAACAGGATGAAGAAAATCTGAAACCTATCAAAACAGATACCATTTTGACACAGCATATGTGTGTATCTAAATAATTTATATCTATTTATATCTATATCTATATACACTGAAATAATTATCTTAATCACCATACTTACCAAGATATTAAGCATATTTACTGCAGATTTGAGCTAATTTGACTGTTAGTGAAACAACATTAAAACAATCATAAAGCACATGGGAGACTAGAATTTGGACAACAATAATAGTTTGCTTTCTCTCTTAATTTCCACTAAATTACCCACGCAATATTCTTTAGATGTTTCTTCTCAGAAAAGTAATAATCTATCAGAAGCTTTTATAAACTTAATGATTACTTCAGTGATCATTATTACAAAATATTTTGGGAAATCAGAAATATTAACTTCATATTAAGTTAATGTCTCTAAACATTCTTTCCTGTTAAATGCCTTCAATTTTGCTGTTTTCCTTTGATTTAAACAGGTGAGAGATGAAAACTATATTTTTTATACTAAAAAAAAATATGGTTTAAAAGGAAAAGGTTATTTTCTTCAAAATCTAGACATATTATTGTTTTATATTTCATCAAACTAGACACAGATAATATTTCTGAACTCATTAGAGTCTGAACAATACTTTGTTGACTTAAACAGATATTGAAATTGCCCATTGCTTTGCTGGCTTTCTTTTTTGTTTTTTGCATGGTCTATTATTTATTCTACATAATGTAAGCATCTCTGGTGAAATTTGTTATTTTTGTTTAGAGACTGCCTTTTTTTCTGCTTTGCCATTAGTAAAACTGAAAAGCAGAATAGTGCTGCCACTACACACTACCTAAAGTGTGATACAGCCTCTTTGCTTGATCTGTTTGCCTCCACTAGGGTAGGCCCCTGACTTAGGAGCTGGAAAACAGCTTTAATGGAACACACTTGTAGAGAAGGAAATGGAAGTCCCAAAACTTCTTGTATCTGGCAAGAGATGGTCACATTTTCTTTCAATACGCTTTGAACCCCAACTAAATACTTAGCACTTTGAGAACCAGGTTAATATTTAGCACTTCTCTTTTCTTATGTTGGAACTGAAAAAATAAGAAAAAATGAAAATAAATATAAATAAAAGTAGGTGCTGAAGAAACTGTATATTCACTATTCCATCTGACCTCTGTTATGATTCAGGTTGTCCTTCTTGGGGAAGAGGACAGCCCCAAAATAAGAGAGGCTAGAAGTAAAAATACTAGTAGTGCTCCAATGGCATAAATGCTTCAAATCAGATTCATAAAATCTTTCTTGCAAGATAAACACTGAAGAATTAGGTGGAGGCAGCCAAACCACTGAAGGAGAAGACACCTTTAATAAATAGTTATGTGAGTCCTGGCAGTGGAAACCACAGAACAGGTGGGTACGCCTTCTTGTTTTGTGCATGTGGCCAGGGCATACACGAAAATACGCTCTCTCTCACCCCCAGCCTGGATTCCATCTTTCTGCAATGATGTGTGCCATATTTACATTTCCCTGCTTCCTGCGAAAGTTGCAAGTCAGGTGCCCAAGTATCCCACCAGTGGCTGCAAATTTTAGCCTGCATTCTGTTTTCAAGAGTCTGAAGCTTGTATTACATTTTGAGGTCTACATTTGACACACGTAAACTCAAAGGATATCAGACTTTATTTCTCATGACAGCAAGAGTAATTGCTATGATATGCAGTAAAACTGATAAAGATGTTCAGATTTGTTTGCTTACTTCACTTTATAGAACAATCTTTCCTGAAGATTGATCTTTTGATGGATGAATAGAAAAAAATGGACAATTTTTGCCTGGGATAAACACATATAGAGAGATCTTATTTCAGTTAGACTGGTGTAAATCTGACTGAAATGCAATAAATTCAGATCATTTACCTTGGGATTAGAATGTAACCTTTATTGTGAGAAGATAAACAGTTCAGGCTGCTTACAAAGTTATCTTTGCTCCCACCTTTGTATAGATTTCCTGAAATTCACATTTCCCATATGCTGAAAACATTTCTTAAAGAAATACGCATTCTTTCTTAATGCAGTCAATAACACACTCATTTTACTTTTTAAGCAAATCTTCCACATAGAAAAATGAAAGCCAGCAAAAATGCCACCATTGATGAGGTTTGTTTTAAACTCTGATTGACTGTCTGTGTCACAGGTACTACTGGTCCGTTTCTTGTGGGCGATTAATACGTAGGAGATCTATATTTATGGAGACAGACAGAAAAGCAAATCACAAATTACAGTCAAAACACATGTGAATTTATGTCTGTTCCCCACACAGTATTGGAGGTGTTTCGATTGTCAGTAAGAGATGGGGCAATACTGAGGAAGGCAGTGCTCTCAGCTGGAGGACCATGATTACAAGAATGATACACTCACAGATAACTGAACTGGTGCAGGATCTGCTGCTGCTTCTCAATCTGTGAAAATCTATGGGGCCTGATGGGATTCATCAGAGAATCCTCTGAAAGATGTCTGATTTCATCAGAAGATGATTTTTGAGTGGACTTGGGAATCCAGAAAAGTCCCAGCTGAATGAAAGCTAGTTAATGTTGTCCCCATTTTTGAGGATGGAAATTAGGAGGACCCTGGAAACTGCAGGCCTGTCAGTGCCTGTCAATATCATGGTAAAATTTACTCTGAAAGGTATCAAAAAACATCTGAAAGACAGCATGGTCATCTGTTACAGCCAGCATGACTTCATAAGAGGAAAGCCCTGCTTATCAAGCCTGATTTCCTTCTATGGCTAGATAACCAACCTTGTTGACCAAGGAAACCCAGCTGATATTACCTTTTGGACTTCACCAAAGCTCTTGATATAGTGTCTCAAAGTATCCTTCTGGGCAAAACATCCAGCACACAGCTGGATTCATGTGATGGGTGAGGAACTGGCTCAGGGTAAGACACAAAGGGTTGCAGTGAGCAGGGTGACATCAGACTGGAGACCTGTCACTGGTGGGGTTCCACAGGGCTCCATCCTCAGCCCTCTGCTCTCCAACGTCTTATTTAACCACTTGGATGCCAGATTCAAAGGAATACTAATAAGTTGCTGACAACACTCAGCTGGGAGGAGCTGTTGACTCCCTCAAGGGAAGGGAGGCCCTGTAGAGAGACCTCAACAAATTAGAGGGCTGGGCAATCAGTAATCATATGAAGTTCGATAAGGTAAAGTGCCAGATTCTGCATCTGGGCTGCAGCAAACATGGTTGTGTGTATAGACTGGGGAATGAGAGACTGGAGAACAGCTCCATGGAACGGGTCCTGAGGAGAAGCTGTGTGAGGAGCAGCTGAGGNGCTTATCAAGCCTGATTTCCTTCTATGGCTAGATAACCAACCTTGTTGACCAAGGAAACCCAGCTGATATTACCTTTTGGACTTCACCAAAGCTCTTGATATAGTGTCTCAAAGTATCCTTCTGGGCAAAACATCCAGCACACAGCTGGATTCATGTGATGGGTGAGGAACTGGCTCAGGGTAAGACACAAAGGGTTGCAGTGAGCAGGGTGACATCAGACTGGAGACCTGTCACNCTGGGGAATGAGAGACTGGAGAACAGCTCCATGGAACGGGTCCTGAGGAGAAGCTGTGTGAGGAGCAGCTGAGGTCACTTGCTCTGTTCAGCCTGGAGAAGAGGAGACTGAGGGGAGACCTCATTGCAGTACAACTTCCTCATGAGAACAAGAGGAGGGGGGAACACCCTGACATCTGTGCTCTTGAGACCATCATGAAGCTGAGTCGGTGTGGTTTAAGCTGCATATCAGGAGGTGTTTCAACCAGAGAATAGTTGAGCAATGGAACAAGGCCCTCAGGGAAGGGGTCAGAGCACCAGGTCTGACAGAGTTCAAGAATCTCTTGACATCTCTGGCATGTGGTGTGATTCTAGGGGATGTCCTGTGAAGGGATAGGAGTTGGACTTGATGGTCTTCATGAATCCCTTCCAATTCAACATATTCTGTGATTCTATGATTTTTCTTACCACTCTCTTTGTTCTGCCTGCAGGAAACAAGCAGGATTTCAGAAGATTGATTTTACAGAAAAGAAATAATAAGATCTGTGATTCCTGGGGTCTCTTTTGTGTATACGGGTGTTTTTTAAATCAAAAAGTATAAAATTAGTTTTGTTAACACAGTAACTGTGAGATGCTGATATCAGTTCTTAGAAAATAATTCAAAAACTAATACAGCATTTTATTTAACCCTTTGCCTGGAAATCTGAAAAGTTTTTAAAATAGTCAGTAATTTATAAAATGTAAAATAACAAAAAACCCCTATACCCTACTCACATTAATTTTAACCACTCTTACTGCCCAAATTGCCAATATTCAAAAGGTCATATATATAAAAATTATATTTCACTAGGTTAACGTGACATTTACCTATGCAAAATGGAACATTACACATTTTATTTAGAGGAAAAGGTAACATATTTAGAAGATCTCTTTTCTTTTTTTCTTTCTTTTAATTGTTTTTAACAGGAGTTATTCTAAAAGAAAGGATTTACACAAGCCATAATGATGACAAAACTCAAAATAAAAATGTTATGCACATGAAACCTCCCAAATCCGCATTTCTGCTAAGTTCTTCTCTGAGAAATAATAAAAAGATTGAGCTTATGTCATTGGGCTTTGCTGCTATCAATTACTGTGTTCATCACAGTTTTGAGAAGATTTTGAATTGAAAAATTAATTGTGAATGAACCTCTAAAGAAGGTTTAATTTGCATAAGCATACAAAGTTATCCTAACTATCTGAGCTTTTAGGTAATCAGAGTGGAAAGGAAGAAAACTACTCCATTCCCCTGTGATTTCCACTAAATGATCTTATGTGTGGCAAAAATTTCTCTTTTCTTATTCATGTAAAAAACCCATAAGGATGCTTTATGGGTATTTCTCTTTTTAACTATCACCTACCTCCCAGCTCCATTCTTCTGCCAGGGACTACCACCTTTGTGGAGCACAGGTACAAGTAACAGCAGGTTCCTACAAAGAGAGAATAAATCTATTCTTGTGTTTTCACAACTAAACTGCTTTCAATCTCTCTCATTTAATGTCTGATTGTTTTGGCCTCTTAGGAATGCTGTTAAGGGAAGGAAAAACAAGAAGGTGAAGAATGGCATGCCTTCTCCTTAGCAAATCTAGAAAAGCACAGAGGGAGGATACCTGAAGTTTTGAGGTGTGACTTCTATCTCAAGTTGGTAATGAAATAAATCTCTGGAAAGGTCTTTTAATGCCTGAAATGTTACTTCCATTCTCCTATTAGTGGGAATACCCAGCTTGCAAAATAACATACAGCTCCATAAGAGGTGATCCTGTTTTATGTCCACTGCCAACTCCTTCAAATAAAGAGTTACGACTCATCTCATTTGCTTGTCTTGGAATGGATGTTTCAACAAGAAACCTGAATGGAATTTTGTATTGTTCAATGAAAGACTTTTTTTTTCATTTTTACTAATTCTTAATTTTGTTAACAACTGTTTTGTTTGAGTGGAAATTATGGAAATCATGGCTGGCAATGTACAGTACCTGAATCTAAGATGGTAACACTGAATATCTAGAAGATAACTTTATTACTTTGAATAAATCACAAATACCTCTGATGGAAGTGGGGCATAGAGAGGTAGGGGAAGAATATTAACTTATTCAAAAATTAATTTCTTTCTAAACTGATATAATGTATTTTCAAAAAAAATTTAATTATTCTTCTAACCAACATGTCACTTTCAATTAAAAAGGGAATGTTAACACTAGCATAAAAATACTTATAATTTTATAAGTTAAAATGGATCTATTTTTCTTGTTGATAATTACATGTGCAATTTTACTAAATTTTGTGTTAGTATGTAAATTAAATCTGTCATTTATTTAGCAACTGGTCAATAATACCATGCATTTGGAATCACAATAAATCTTTCTGAATCATTCCTTTAAAAAACATTTTACAATCATTAGGGCAAATGTAATTTTCCTACTCTGGCCAGGCTATCTGACAACAGTAACAACCTTAACAGGCTTTTGTTTCTTTTACTATACAACAATCAAAACCTCTGGGCTGATGTCTGCTTTCCAGTCTGCCTCCATGAAAACTGGGTAGTTTAAAATTGCATGATAATCTCAGAAAGTTACAAGTGGTAGAAGTTTGCATAAAGAGTCTCTGTAGATACACAGTAATAAATTTTATTGAATATGGTAATTTCTTTAACTGGTGAATTATTGCCATAGCACGGTATGTTAGTTGCCTCAGAGAAATCTGAAAGCTGATAAAAAATTGCAGTGGTTGGAGGTGACCTCCAAAGATATCCTAACAAGCAGATCAAGCAAAGGTCCACTCTTACTTCTCTATAAAGAAAAGGTTTTAATATGACACAACCTGTTACTGGACAGATGACAGGAAAAATGCAACGTGGCACACAGCAATAAAGGCAAAAATCACCTATTTGCCAAAGCCCTAATCATGGTCTGTGACAACACTATTTACAAAACTTGCAAATCTTGTTTCTTTCCAGCTACCAGACTTGATCTACAGTACATAGACAAGAAAAAGCTGATGATGGAGACTAGAAATTCCTCAATCCTCACTTTCTGTTTTTAGTTATATTAAGCCAATACTAAAGGCTGAATTTTTATGTCTGAACCTTTATAGGAAAAGCTACAGCCTAATAAGAGGAATTCCTTTTTAAACTGAAGTTCTGTTATCACACTTCCAGGTCTGGATATGAAATGACAGCATGATTATTGTTATCACTGTTCTTTATCTTCTGAAGGACAGCAGATATTTTATTTGAGATAAAGCAGTGCAAAACTGCTGTGACAAATTTCAAAACCATGGTTAACTCACCTAACTTCATATACGGTTTAAAAAAAAAGAGGCTTCTGCTATTCCTGTTGCTGAGTTTTCCCAAAGCTTAATATTTTTAAGACTTTCTAGGAGTTAAATTTTCTTAACCTTTTCCTTACAATTCCTACAGTAATGTTTTACTGTAAATAGTCCTTGCAGTCACTTTCTACTTTTGTTCTTTGAAATACAGACAAAACAAAGAGCTTTTGCCTTATTGAACGGTGACTTTTTCTCCATCCTCTGAGCTACTTTCTCTGGTTCCATACTGTTTTTGTTAGCTAATCTAACACTTGCAACCTGATCCTGGTTTACTTTGAATAACTATTGTTCCTTCTGACTTGCTTCTCAATCTGTCCTTGTTTCCTTGACAGGGTTAATTCTATGAACTATGCTGCTCTTTCAACACTTCAGCCACTGTAATTCTTTCACTCTTGTTCACAGTAATTCACATAGCTACACATCATAGTTTACTTAAAGTTATGGCTTACTCTTTCTTGTCATCAAATTCCAAACTGTCATCATAAAAATCCAACAGAGTTCAAAGAAAACAAAAGTGTATCAAGAAGGTGTCAATTGCAGTTTTCATCCTTGCAGAGAATATAGGTTCTCAAACATGGACTTGAAAACTGGTCTTTGTAAGCAACAGTTTTCTTCTGGTATCTAGAAAGAACTTGAAAAACCCTAGGCACAAGCAATCTCTTTTTCTCTATATCATAGATCTTTCTATATAATCTTTAATTCCCTTTAAAATATTCCAATCTAATATGAAAAAGAAGGTTTTTCACAATGTTCATTCAAATAAAAACTATGGGTTTTCTTTCACATTCACAGTCTTTGTTTCCCATGAACATTTATATAAGAGTGGTTTGGTCTCCAAAACCATTTCAAAGAAAGGCCACATCATGCAGTGTTTATTCAGATATGTCATTGTTTTTGTTTAAACTAGTAATGCCAAAGATACCATAAAAGTTCTTTGATGTAATTGCTACAGTAGCACTGCAAGAGGAAAATCAATGCCCTCTGATTTGTAAAGAAGCAAGTGGTCTGTGACATTAGCATGTGTAACATGGAGAGTTCCTGTGCTTTTATGAATGGTGCAAAAAATGACTACTGGTGTATTATTCAGTAGTTCACATTACACAAGGGAGACAGTATCATAAATGAATGTTGTTTTCTACCCTTCTCCATGATTCTTAGCTTCCTTTGAGCCTTCTCTCTTTCTGAAGTAATCCCCTATGTCTGACTTGAAATGTTGACCTCATCCAATCTTGTATGAATTTGTTTAGATACCCTTTTCAGATGATGCTATTTTTCAGACTAGGAGTTACACTTGTCAAAATGTAAAACGCACATCACAAATGTAAATCACAGCATTTGTGGAAAGGAAGATACATCAATTAAAATTCATTCTCAAAATAAAGGTCTTTACGAGGACTACATGGATCCAGCTTTATTTTATTCTATTCTTGAACTTCTGGAAAAGTAAGGTCTGGTTTTGCAGTTGTAATGTTGAAACAGCTAGGTATTTTGTGTGAAGAACCTACATCCTGAACCTCTCACACTGAAGACATGCAAAGCAAATACTGGGTTTCAACCTTGTATGTCAGGACTAAGTTCAAAGGAAAAGTACAAGCCAATAATAGGGAATTAGTTTATAAGAAAAACAGAGTAAGACAAAGGGAGATAAAGCATTGCATTAGAACCTGAATTCTGTCTCTTCGTACAGTAAATTGTATTTCACGTGATATCTTTTTATTCCAAAAGTATTTTAGAGATGACTGCACTGGCTATACTCTTCCTTGGAGAAGATCTGAGTTAGGACATTATGATCTCCTTAATTATCTGAAGATAGGACAAAGTCTCCTTCCAGCTCTTAACAAGAACAATTGCTTCTTAGTAACAAGAGGGCTTGTCATATTGATTTATGCAATATGTTTTTTAAGAATGAAACTAAACTGTGATTTTGGAATGATAAAGCAGACTCAAACCTCATTTACAATAAGTTTTACTTTGTTGTAATATATACAGCAGCTCACATCTCTGCTGCCCTTTGACAGATGACCATCATAATAAAAAAAATCTATCAATGTCACTTGCAATTACCATCTTTCTCTCTCTGAGAATGATTTATACTTTTTGGTTTTCAGTCCCAAAATATTAGCATCTGTGGATTAATTAATTTTTCATTTGTTTTTAGGACTGCCAAAGTAAAAAATTTCTGTTTTGTGAGACCTTCCTGATATGAATATGAATGTGAATATGCTGCTCCCTTTTCATTGCACATAGAAATTTATCTGATTTTGTTCTTATTTCATTATTTTAAACTATTAAATTGATACACACATGCAAAAAAAATTATTTTATTTGAAATAACTGAAAAACAGCATTGGCAAATTTATGCCCCAATTGGATAAAAAGAAATTGGACTGGTCTTTGTTCAAAGTACTGTAACTTTGTAGGCTGATGATTTTTTCTTCTTTGGGTTGTTTTTGGCACTTTTTTCTTTTTTGGTGTGCAGCACTGTAGGAAGTAATTCTCAGAAGTGATGCAGGAAATATTTCTCTTATTTTGAGAAGAACCTGTATCTTTCAAATATCAATTGTTCACATCTTCATTATTTGTTTTAATCTTAGAATAGTTCTCACCTATTATTTACATTAAACTTATTAAAAAAGATACATATGAAATGTAGCAATTGTGACTATCTGATAAAATATTTTTATCCTGTTTTCTGCACTTGACAGAATCACAAAATCAGCAAGACTGGCAGGCAGCCCTTGAGGTCTCTAGTCCAACCCCAGTACTCCAGAGGGGTCCCCTTTGGCAGATTGCTGAGAGAGGTATCCAGTTGGATATAGAATTTCTCTGAGGGTGGAGAATCCACAGTCTCCTCCGCTAATACATTTTGTTTCCTTAAATATATTCTTAGAGCTACTTTTAAAAGATAATCACGTTAAATGCAAATTCTTTTCTGTGTGTAGGTATTCAACAAAATTTGATCATGTTAAGGAAAATTAAATTATAAAAATTACAAGACTGCCAGAGATTGCAATCCACATTTTAATATCTTTTTCTTCTGGATTAATAATACATTTAATGAAATATCCCTTTTTGTTTTATTCAGACTATTAGCTTATCTTTTTTTCCTTTCTGTTTAGTCTTAAATCTCTATACTACTTCATTTATTTTTCTTGCTTTAAACTCCAGCTTCTCTCATATTTTCAAAGCCCTCCGTAGCAACATACTACCTTGATTTTGATGCTTATGCTTTAGTCTCTATCTACAAATCCTTCCTTTTAATTTCAGGTTTTCTTCATAGACCAGCCTGCTTAAAACAGCTTCCCATCTAGTCTTCATGGCGCCTTCACTCATTCCTTTAACATTTACAGAAACCTACTTATTCTGGAAAAAAAGCTTTAATTATGTTGGTGTATTATAGCACAGTCAGTGCTTCAGAATAGTATTTGTTAATGTTGTAAATGTTCACCTGAACACTTGAATGAATTTGCATAAACTAGTGGATGTTGTGCTTCTAATTATCATGCACAAGTATTCTTGTTAAATAAATTAGCAAGGGAACATTTTCTGAATTAGTGATTTTACAGAAGGCATGCACTAAATTTCAGATTTATAAATTCTTAGATAAAGGGCACTCAAATACTATTGAAACATTTGATGATCTAAAATTGACATGTCTTCACATAAAGACTCTGAGGTTAGAAAGTTTTATCCCCATATTACACATAGGAAAGTGGAACACATTAGTTAAATCTACATCTTTAAATAGAACGGTATCTAGTACTTTTCCATCTGTGAAGCTGAACGGTGGGAAGGCCATGTCTGCGCTATAATGAATCTAGTCTTTTGTGTCTTATAGGCCTTGGTGACTTTATGGGCATCAGACTTAATGATTGGTTTTGTGGGTTTTTTTCAAAGTGTCTGAAACACTGTGAAGCTGCACAGCAGTCCTTGAGAGTAATATAAAATGAGTATGCATTGCATCCATGAAGGCCTGAAGAGGCACAAAAAGTCTTTTTGCAAGACTATGCAGGGTGGTAAAAAATTAATTTTGACTGATCCATTCATCTTATTATTAATAGTCCCTAGCATGTGTCTGTGAACATGCAGCTGGTCAAACCTTGCCAAGGGTCTTGTTTAATATTATATGAGGAATTAGAAGACTAATGAATAAAGTTGTTCTTTAAACTTATTCTTCTAATGTTAAAGAAACAACAAAAGAATGCAGGTAAGCTCATAGGAAATCTGTGCAGAGCAAATAACTCTATCTAAGTTTTCCTAACCTTAGACAAAAGTCTTAAAGGTGTCTTCCAAATCTGACCTCAGGTTTATGTGTAGGCTTCCGGTTAGGCAATGGTATGGAAAAATCTAAGTAAAAATGATGCTTCATAAGTACTTGCCTTGGGAATACAAGCAGAAGTGCTTCAAGGTTTGTATATAGAGGTGCTAACAATACAGATACTTTGATTCATTGCACAAAGGAAAATCACATTCACATTGTTTCTTTTGGGTACTTGATGTGAATGATGTGGGCAAAGTAATGGCACTTATCTGACATTTAAATTCTGTTGGGAAGTCTTGCAAGAACAGCTGTATTTGCAAATCTTAGCAAAACATGTCAGTCATTCCTGGCAGTGAAAGGAGGTCTTAATATCTTATTGAAAATAAAAGTTGCTTTTCAAAGCAAGGAGTTTATCCTTGTCTAAACAGCTCAATGTGTTTATTTTGGTTTGCCCACAGCCATGTCTATAGTGGTTTTACCAGTTTTTCACCACTCTTCCTTGTCCTATAGCAACTGCTGGGTTTGTGGCACAATAACTTGCATGACACCAGATAGTCATTCAGTGTATGCAGTGATAACTCAGAATATGATATTCTGGGGATGAAATACAAAACTTAACTTACCAGTAAGCTCTTTTTAAAACTTGAATATGCCAGAGGTGTTTGTTTTTAATTAGCTAATTTGGTACTTTTTTGTTTCTACTTTTGGTTTTGTAGTATATCAAGCAGTTGGCAAATGAGAGATGAGAGACTTTCTGAGAGACTAGACTGTAAAGAGAAAAAGTTGTGGTTCAAAGTAAATTGTTGATCTTGTGTGTGATTCTGACAGTGATTAATAGAATAAAGCAAGTTTTTTCTATACAATGGTTTCTGAACATTAGCTGGTAGGGAGTAATGACAGAGACATTAGAAATTTACTTAGCACTAATGGCATTTTTATTATTAATGTCACCATTACAGTACAGAAGTGGTTATGTATGCAGGGAATAGGACAAACTATAATGTCTTTGACAGATAGAGGCAAATACCTACTATGTTAAGCTCTTAAGCTCTTATATGATATAATTTCCCTTTCTACTGTGTTTCAATATAGCAGCTGACGAGCTCCTACAGATATTCTATGAGACTTCCTAAGCAATAATTTCATGTCAAGTTTTACCTGTTAAAACAAACTTTCAGAGAAATAAAAAAAAAATCAGCCCTCTTTGGTCTAAAAGAAAAAAAAAAATTAAGAAGAAAACCCCCCCAAAAAGCCAAACCAAATTCAAAGAGTTCACTTCAAATTACCTGAGCTGTGTTAAAATTTAGTGCTAACTCCCAGTATGATGATTTATTCCAGATTTTACTTCTCAGTTGTGCTTGGTATCTCTGCTCACTTGAAATAGGGTTGCTTTTACAGAGCATGATTTCGTATTGTGGAGACGGTTTAAAATCCAGTTCAAATATCACTGTACATCAACATAGTTATGGAGTTGTTCCAGGCAATTTACAAATAACAGTGACTTGCTTCTAAAAACACAGAATCTCCAGAAATTACTTTCCACGCTTTTTCTGTTGCTGCTCACAATTTAAGTGGATCAGAGATTAAGGCAGTATGTGTATCACTGAAGTGGCAAAAATTATATTAATATAACCATAATTATTACAAGATTCTCAGAACTTATTTTCAGTGTTTGGTTCTAAATAGTACAATATAATTAGAATGTAAGACCATTTTTCTTTGAACTCTTTATTAACTCTTATTTTGGGCAAATGGATGCACTGCTGAAGCTTGTGAATACATATGCAGGAGAAAGCCCAGCCTTTCATAGAAGGTCTATGTACCTCACATGCTACAAAGGAAGCAGGAGAAGCCCTAAGTTCCACACCCAGACACCAGAATCCCACTCGTCTTTGTACAAATAACTTGTTTCTGCAGAGTTGTAGCAGAAAACCTCTTGCCTTGCTTTGCTCAAACACTACTTGCTGTGTTCAGGTGGTTTTGTTCTTGTTCTGAAATCTGTGATTTATCATTCGCTACATGTGCCAGCCATGGATCCACTTGTCATGGATCCTTCTGTATACTGAAACCAACATTAGCATTTTCATTTATTTCTTTGTGAATATCCTTGCCGTTCAGGTAGTAGACAGTTACTTGTGTGCTGGGCAGCCTTAAGAAACATAAAGCAAGAAAATTTGCTGGGCTCTTTCACTCGCTGAGTGATACAAACCACTGCAATGCAACAGGCAACTTTAGTCAGAATGCTTCTCTGCTGAAGAAATTTGCTGGCTATGAATTCAGGTAGTGGATTTCTCCTAAACTACAATTGACACATAGTTATATGCTACTGCCTTAGTCATCTTTTATTTGTGGCTGTGTCTGTCTCTTGGGAAAATTATACAAAGAAGGAGATGAGTAGGGAGAGTAGAAAGCTTAAGTTTTGGGGGTCTTTCTTGAGAAAGAGAGGAACAATTTATTCTGTGTTAATTAAATGTTAGTTAGAGAGGAGAAAACAAATAAAGTACAAATCTGTCTTTCAGAGGTCCTTGAAGAAGGGTCGTTAAGAGAAAAATACCTATGGCAAATGTATGCTGCAAGGTTTTAATGCATTATCCATCTTTTTTCCAAGACCAGGTGAAGGACCCCTTTTCTGTGTACTTACACTCTTAGAGACATTGTCCAACATACCTGATTTTACTAAGAATCTGGAAATTTTTGAGACTCCTCTGTCTATGTGATAGGCACTTTCTTTTCTCCCATGTACAATGACATATTAAAATCAAGAGTATAATAACTAAATCTTCACGAGTTTTATTATATAAGATGAAGTATATTCATCATAAGAGTAATTTAAAGGCATAAAGAAATGTTAAATCTTGAAAGCAATTTAAAAAATGCAGAGCATTATAAAACCATGTTTGATACTCATGATATTTTAGATTTTCAGATATTTAATACAAATTTATGGCTGTTCTTTAAGAGGTTTTAGGGAGTGACAACTCCTTCCCCTTCTGTTTGCAAGTAATATTTCCTGAAGAATAACCCATAAAATATTTTCAATGTCACCAAATAGTCCTCATGAAACATTTCTTTTGAAGCACTTGACAGCCAGATCCCAGCATCATCTCCTTGATTTCATCCTGTGCATTTTCTGTCCTACAGTTTAAGCTTCTTCCAATTCAATCTGCTCTGACTGTCACAGCATTTTTGAACTTTAAGTCTGAGACGATGATTCGTCATTCTGAAGATTGGTCTGCCTACAGGCATTTCATGTACCTAATCTTGATTCAGAATTACTTATTTAGACCTGCTGCATTAGCTGTAATTTGACATGGTGCAGTGGTGGAAACTGGGCTTTTGACATATTCTAGTTTCTTTTGGTATGATACAGCAATGGTGAAAATCAATGAAATACAAAAGATATAGGGGCAAGGCATCTGATTTCAAGCTGAGATTAAGAGAGTGGATTTACTTTGCTACTGACAATAATTCTTTGCATGTTTGGAACAGCTTTTTGATTTTTAAAATGTACCTTTGTATTGTGTTTTATGTAACTCTCATGGAAAATTCTGTGATTCTATGTAAATAAGGACCAATACATTTGGCAAATGGCCATTTAGAGATACAGGAATTCCCCAAAATAAATAATGTAGGGTATTTTCAGAAACTACTGCAGACCATGGGAAAGCATATCAGTTAGTGCAAGTAATGTAGTAATGACCCCGTCTGATAGGGTCTTGATGTCTGCATAACTACACTACAATGTGAAAAATCAGAGGTTGAAATATCAAGGATTTTGCAGAAAGGAAATAAAACTAAAAATAGTACTGCAGTTGAACACTTTCTAGGAGACTTTTAAAAAAACAGCAGCCACAAAGATCAAAGCAGAGTACATGGGCACTAACATTCTAACATTTGTGTGTGTGTTGGTGGTGGCTGAACTTCAGTATGATGGCTCTGAAGTCAGAATAAATGCTGAGGTGGATGTGGGGGTAATTTCAGAGTCACAGTGCTAGGCAACAGGGCCTTACAGACTGCATGCAATTCCTTGGACCTGAAAGTGTACCTTCAAAGTAGTCTTTCAAAAGAGCATTGTAGAAATATGCAAGATGAAAGTTTAGATTTTTACCAAACAGAAAAAAAGACTTTGAGAATCCATTTTAGTCCAGTTGCCATATTATTCAGTTCTTTGCACGTTACTACCTTCATTCTCTGTACCTTGGGCCATTCTAGTTTTTATGAATGCATCCCTCAACTGACAAGGCTGGACAGATGTCCCTTTTGTCAAAGAGCTGTCAGTGACCTCACTCTGCTTCACAACGTTTTACCAATGCGAGTGATATATATCCAGAGGACATTCCCCAGTTTGTCCCTAGAAAATGACACTGTCCTTTCTCATAGAATGGAAAAGAAAAGAATAATTCAGTTTGAAGAGACATAAACTGATAATCTAATGCAACTGTCCTAGTGCTGTTTTTTGGCAAATTAGGACTTTTCCACAAGTCCCTGACTGGTTGGAGGGTACTCAGGAACCATCTGAGGCTGGAACAAAAGCAAATAAGCCTGCTATGTGACCTCATTCCTTTTTCTTCTCCAGATGTACCTAAAAGTGATTTGTATATTGTAATAAATGAAGTTGAATCTGCCTATGTATAATCAGTTATTCAGCACATTACAGAAAGATACTTACCTCTCCCTAAGGCAGGTGTTTCTAGTCAGGAGGTCTAAATATGCCTTGGAAAGTTCTCTATGGCTTCCAGGAAAGGTGGTAAGCATTCTCTTCCTTGCACGTAAACAAAGCAGAACAGGTAATTACTTTGTTACACTAATGATGGAGTTTAAAAATATTATTTTGGCTTTTTAAAAATTTCCTACTGTATTTTATTTTACTTTAGTTGTTGTGAAAATATCAGTTAACTGCATGCTTAGGGCACAGCTTATCTGGAGTAACATGAGGCGGTGCTCTATATACACTTTCAGCTACCTCCAAAACAATTAAAGGTTTATTTCTGTGTTTGTGATTGGGGAAACAGTAGCACCAAAGGCTTTGATAGGCTCAGACTCTTTTCTGAGGTAAGATAAGGTGATATCCATAGGATGAAAACACTTAGAGGAAAAAATTGGCTGTGGAGTCGTATCTCTTTCATAACAAAGCAAATGGGAATTCTGTCCACCAGAGAGAAAAATGAGTTCTGAAAGATATCAAATCCAATTGCACAGATATGGATGAGAAGATAGGATGTTCTCATGCTGATTTTTCCTCTGCTCTTTGATGGGTTGTACAGATGTTTCCTAGTGTTTGCTACTGCAGAGATGTCCCACGTTGGAGAATTCTGCCCTTTTAATGGGAATGGTCACCACTGTCATCTCTGCTGCTAAGGCAGACAGTGCTTTCATTACCTTTCTGAATATACATTGACTTGTCAACTCCTGCAATATGAGCAATTTATGCAAAGAAAAAATATTGACAGAGAAAAAATTGCATGTTTGTCCCCTGGCATCACAGTAACAAACCTGAAACTTTACAGTCTGTGCTGACTGCCTTTCAAGGATGGCCAAGGCATTAATGAAGGATACTTTCCTGACATGCACTTGCCTAAAAGAGGACCCTCCTCTGTATTTAAAGACCCAGGCACTGTCAGTTTTGTCAGCTATTAGAAAATGATATTATTTATGTGGATTGCAAAAAAGGAATGGTGACATACTGTAAAAGATGGAGTTATGTGCTTCATTTGTGAGACAGAAGAAACTTTTACTAATACGGTGAGTTAAAAAAGCTCAACGGTAAATTCCAAAGCATTTTAACAAGATTCAATGTCAAGGTACACTTCATTTAGTTATTACAGAGAAGACGGGGTCATGTAAACTGTCAGGGAGACCCTCCCATTAAGTCACAAGCTTCAGAAATAACTGCTTGCTAAACTCTTTCTCACATAGGGGTCTAGGGGTGGTTGGTTTCATGCCTGATCCCAAACTTGGTCCATGATTTATGTTAACAGAATTATATATGTGCAATCAATTCTTTATACCATTCACCTAAGATTTCAAAGTTTAGTATGCTAGTGATCACTGACCAAGAATCTGTTGTGGAAAGGAATCTTTCAACCTTGACATGTAACATTGAGAGGTAATGTTGTCCCTGCTGAAGGCAGCCCACTGCCCTAAGGGGAGCACAATGGGGCCTGGGATGTCTCTCTATTATGAAGCAAGATTATTTACTTGTAGCCATATTTGGTCATTAGCAAGATGTGTTGGGCACCCTTAGAGATAGTCCTTGGCTACCATATTGCCATCCACCCCCCAAAGTCCAGAGCAAACTGGGCAGGGCCACCACAACCCCCACTGGTGGTAACAACTTAAGCATGGGAAAGGCACACACCACCACATGTATATATATATAAAATTAAAGTAAGGATAAACATTTCAGAAATGAAGAAAATATCTGTCAATTATCTTTATTCTCAAAAGAGAGATAAACACAGTATTAGCAGATTGAACATGTAGGATTTTCTCATGTTAATTTTGATTTATTGAAGGAGGGACTTTGAATTACAACTAAATTCCTTTGAACTCAGAAAAGTGAGCCCTCACTTGGCAATTTTTTTTTTCCAACTCTATATTAAGAAAAATTCTTCATTATCCTATACTGTAAGATTGCTAAGACTATTGAATATGGCAATCTTAATGTACCTTGTTTTGCATAGGAAACTTTTCAACAATTCATGCTCATGTTAGAAAGCACTAATTAATCACTTTTGTTATTGTCTTACAAATTAGAGAGGAAATCATAGCAAGTTTCATGCAAAGAGTAATTTAGGTCCAACTTCACTTAAAAAGAAACTCCTGAGCAAAGTTGTCACACAGGGAAACTGAAGGTTTTTTTATTAAAGATTTGATGCATTATTAAAAGAAAAATAATTTTTGGAAACCCAAGTTACCTCATTATCTTAGAAAATTAATTACAGCTGTTGTACATTCCAGACAACATCTATGAAAAACCTAGTGACTACTGTGACAGTCTGTCATTGCTTGCCATACACAAAGGTTTCATCAAAATTCACAGTAGCATTTGTGGTGTTTTTCTCTCACTATTTTTGGAATAATGTTAAAATAGATTAAATCAAAAACTGGAAAAAATCACTGAGTCAGCAAGGTAAATAACAACTATATATATCTTTAAATGTATATTTTTATATATTAATTTTTAATTTTTTAAAAAGTTTCATTAAATGGGTTTATGTTCCAAAGTTAAACTCCTGAATTTCAGCTCACCATTTGGATTCACTGGGAGAATTTCCACTTGTGTGAATGCATACCTGTTTACTACTACAAGATAAAACATATTTATATCATCACACAAACTGTAAAACAGCTGTGCTTGTGCAGCCAGCAGTACGACTACACTAGGAGCCTTGAAACCTTTGAACTTGGCTGAAGGTAGGAAAAGCACAGTTTTTAGATGTTAAAAGCCTTAGGTTAAATCATACTTACTTGAGATATAATTTATTCCCCCTATATTTCTAAAGAGATGACCTGTTAAAGGTGATTTACCCTTTTGAGAAGGTTATGGACCATAATTTCTTTTAATTGACCTCTTGCTTCCTTAATCTTAGCATGAATGGACTGCAAAAGTAATTCCTTTGACATTGCAGAGTCAGGAAAATTTAAGGGTACAATGTGGTTTCCCTGACATTTTTATTTTTTTTAATCAACATGTATTTATCTGATGTTTTGGTTACTGAACTGATGTGTTATCAACTGAGAATATAATTTTATTAATATGGATTTATATGACAATAGTCTACTTAGCACTTTGGTGTTTGTTTTACTGATGAATAACTTTTTTTTCTTTTTTTAAAATTCCAAAATTCTTTTAGAAAATGAAGACAAAATGTTTAAGAATATATTTTCATTTTAGAAGGAATAAAATCATTACAGTCACTGATTTAATTGCTGGGGACATGCTCAGAAAATAACAATTTTACATTGTTTTTATTATCATTGCTATTAAGGCCGAAGTCACATTCTGAACATTTCAAATTAAATAAGGGTCCTGTGGCAACTGGAAGAACACAACCCAAGCTTCATTTCAAAGATTACCAAATTAAATAGACAGAAAACACTTTATTACTATATTCATTTCCCCCATTTTACACAGTGGAAATATGCTAAGTGCAGCGACCAAAGAGGTAATGGAAAGAGGCTTCACTTCTTCCCAGCTTGGAAGGGAAGTCTGCAAAATGACTGAGGGTGCACTCAATTCCTTTACGCAAATCATCAATAAAATTATTAGACAGAACCAGCCCCAGTACTGAGCCTTGGGGAACCCCGCTCATGACTGAGCTGGATGTGACACTGTTCACCACCACTCTCTGGCTATCCAGTCAGCTCCTTACCCAGCAGAGAGTGCACCTGTTCAAGCCATGAGCAGCCATAAGTTGTTCCAGGAGAATGCTGTGAGAAACAGTGTCACAGGCTTTGCTAAAGTCTAGGTAGATAAAATCCACAGCCTTTCCCTTGGTTACCCAAAAAAGCTGGTCACCTGGTTATAGGACTGAGGTTGATCAAGTGGGACCTACCCTCCATAAATCCATGTTAGGATTTAATTCCTTGGCTGTCCTGAACATATCTCATGATCGCCCTCAAGACGATCTGCTCCATGACCTTCTCTGGCACCATGGTCAGGCTGACAGGTCTGTTGTTTCCTGGATCTTCCTTCTGATTTTTCTTACAGATAAGCATTTACATTTGCTGATCTCAGCTCAGATAAATGATTGAAAAAACTTGACAAGCTCTTCTGCCAGCTCTCTCAGTACCCTTGGGTGGATCCCATCCAGTCTCATAAACATATGTTTCTCTAAATGTCATATAAACTTACACTGTGCGCTGACCATTCCCTCCTATATTATGCCAGCTTCATTCTTCTCCTCATCTCTGTCTTCCAGTTTAGGGGCTGGATGCCCTGAAGACAAGTGGTCTTATTTAAGACTGAGGCAAAGTAGGCATTAACTACTTCAGCCTTTTGCCCATCCTTTGTCACTGTGTTACTCTCTGAATCCAATAAAGGATGGGCATTCTTAAGCAATAAAGAAATAATGGTGATTTTTTATAAAGTGATGAAAAGAGAACACATAAAAGTGGTAAGATTCAATACTTTTGCCATACAAATCAGCAAAAAGAGGGAAAGGATGTGCTTTATATTGTCCAAGGTTACTCAGTAGGTCACAGATGACACCTAGACTTTTAGAACTCAAAGCTTGAATTTCAAAATTACAAAGATTAATTTTTAGCTAATGACTAGAGGCAGTATAATCAGATTATGAACTCTGGAAATTAAACCAAAGCAAAAGAGCTGTTTTAATAATGTCATCCATACCTGTGCAGGTCTCCTGTACTACACAACTGATATAAAAATGAAATGCCTGCCTCCTGGGACTGTGTGGTACATGAGGCTATGACATATTTAATGAGCAAATATTCCATTTAGACATGGAGGTGACATGTTGGACTGATCATGATATAAACTGGACTCAGTGATCCTGCTGGGTCCCTTCCAACTCAGCATATACTATGATTCTACAACTAGTATATTTTTTTTTTTTCTGCAAAGTTGCTGTCTCATGTTTTGCTTCCTTGTTAAAAAACAACCCTGTTAGAGAACCAGGCACAAATGATCCCATTTTATCATACACCATGGAACCACTTCTGCAAACATCTCACTCTGCTTCAGCACTACACCTCTATGTATGTTACTGAATTCAGAAGGCATCTACACTCAGCAAAATATTTGGCTTTCTTCTCTTGCTCCTCATCTAGAATTTACGTGTATGTGTTGCATGTGTTGCATGTGGATTCCTCTTCAGGCTAGATCCATCTTTCTTTTCTGTAATAAAAGAAGCAGTATGTGTTCTCTCCAGGAGATTTCCTTCATGTTCAATGCTCTCTAAGTTTTTGTTCATGAAAATGCAATAAAAATATTGAGCTAAATTCTACATTTTCCTTGATGCATGAGAAAATTTTTAAGCTTTTATTCCAAGTGACATTATTTTTGTAAAAGTAACACATAGTTTGTCCTGTTCTCTGTGTTTCAAGTTAATGAATCCATGTGGTGATGTCATTTCCAATTTGTGTGGGAAAATGCATCCCTTGATTACTCTGATTATGAGAGTGGTTATAAATCCAATCATTCTTCAGTTTTTCTTTCTTCTGTAATAGCTCTAATTCTTAAGATGTGAACATCGTGACCTGTTTTCCAGGTCTTCAATTTTATTATCAAAACAGTGTAATCTTTTCTGATTCACTTGAAAATATTTCTTGGAAGAAAAGTTGAAATTTTTCACAAAGCAGTCCCCTTTTCAGTTTTTTTACATTTTCCACAGTTACTTTCTTTCTGCTGTCAAGAGTAAAATATTAATAATCTTTCCTGTCTTGTGCCAGATACTTGTACTTTAGATAAAAATTTCAAGACTGTTAAATTCTAAAGGAAGAATAAACAGTTGTCCTGATCTAGGCTGATCTTACGTAAAACATAAACCACAGAAGAGTCAGCCTTGCAGTAAGACATTTTTTTCTGTTTGTGCTCCAGGAAGATCCATGCTTTATTTAATGATTCAAATGTGAGCAAAGAAGAATATGCTTATGTGTTTAATTTCAAATTTCAAGATTAAATATTAGTGATCTACACCTACTGATGCAATTCTAGGTAAACTTTCATGATTCACATTTAAGGGCAGAGGTATGAATGATGTTCATCTATTCTGACCTCCAATAAAGTACACAGAAAAGAGCAGGAATTATGCAGGAATGTTACATTAAGAATAAGAAGTTTCTTTTCTGTTTTCTCTGAGTTTGTGCTTCTGTTATTTTATTTTAATCCAGTTAAGATATACTGTTAAAAAGCTCTAAATGTCTTTTACAAGGGCTATATATCTGAAGGTATTATTCAAACTTTCCAGATTGTTAAAGAATAAGAGGCTATGAGATGTGTTAAACTAAATAACATGACTGGATATCAGTTTCCTTCTACACTAGATCATCAGCATTGCATGATTTTACATTTCGTTAGACTGGTTGTATGCTGGAAATATTAAGGTAATTTTTTGTTTCCAGCTCATGTTCAACATTCACACTTTTCTGAAATCTGAAATTTCCCAGAATTCTAGAATTCTGCAAGTGAGAGCCTACAAATATGAAGCAACATTTGCCTCTTCAGTGAATATTGCTGGATATGATTTGTTCCATGAGAAATGCAGGAAATTGTTAAATTTGGCATTTTTATCTTAAATTTTACATCTCTTCCGTCCTGCTTAAATTTACAAATTTTCATGATTGTGGTGCCTTGAAGTAGAGTTAATGGTTTCTCTTCATAAGCTAACTAGAAAAAAAGGCTGAAACTAGAGCAGTACTAATGAGTGTAGACTGTATAAGGATTTCCATATTTCACTTTTGTTGAAGAGGATTTTTCTTGTTTTAAAATGCTTTCTCTCTTTCTCAAAGAACAGAAAAATAAGATGGATGGCACACCTGATTCTCTTTGTTCATATTGCAATTTACTGCCTTCATAGGGGTCTAAGAGATGTTCAGGAACATTGTTTTGCTACGTACCAGGCAAAAAAAGAGCATTAACACTATTCACTGAAA
This sequence comes from Pardalotus punctatus, assembly GCA_013400915.1. Classification (NCBI taxonomy): domain Eukaryota; kingdom Metazoa; phylum Chordata; class Aves; order Passeriformes; family Pardalotidae; genus Pardalotus; species Pardalotus punctatus. The sequence continues at coordinate 37,528 of VZTX01011510.1, forward strand.
ATAAAGTATTATTTACCAAAGCACAGGTAATTACAATAAATGTTGCTAAATGTTAATAGCACACTTAGTCTGAGAAGACCTACATATACTCTACTTGAATACTTTTATACAAGTAATATATTTAATTAATACTTAAAATGGTGTTTAGAGAAGTTTTCCTTTCATTTCTTCCAACTGGGTTGAAATAAGCATCTTAGTTAAATGAATTTTTGAGACAGATCAAAATTTCATCTGTCCAGGGACACACAAGAGGCAATGAACCGCTGCGTTCAAAAGACACTGAGGTGCTGATGCATGTCCAAAGAGGAACAATGAAGCTGATGAAGGGCACAACTCTTATGAGAGGGGCTGAGAGAATTATAGCAAGGGCATTCTCCTCCTGAAGGAGAGAAGGCTCAAAAGTGTCAATCTCTAGTGAAATCAATTAGACACATGACAGCAGGCATGTCTGGAAAATACTTTTGAAGGATGGACTTAAAAGCGAGTCTGTGTTCCAATAGGACTAAGCCTACCAACCTCATTTTTGAGGTGATCAGATTCTTTGTGATCTTCAGAGAACTGTCAGACCTTACCTCTTAATAAGAGACTTATTTTGAAAATGCGTTTCAGGAATTTCTGCTCCTAGAGGTGCTTAAGGTAATTGTCAGCTTTTCTGAAACGTAAGACAAAACCTTAAGTAGGTTATCAGTCTGAAAGTTTCTGTAATTTACAGTTGAAACCAACAAGACAAACAAATGGTTTAGGAAAATATATGGTTTCTATGGTAGGTCTGTCCTCATACTGGTATTGTTGTACAAGATAATAAACCAGTAAGAATAACCTGGTTCTTATGATTTAACTAAAGAAGGTGCAGAAGTGATACGATGGAGAAGTTCTGATTGTTCTTATAGTCTAAAGATATACCATTATAGATTTTCTAATATTATAGGGTTTCTAATAGCACAGGGTTTCCTTTTCTTCACAAACCTCCTAATATGCCAAAAAATCAAAGACAGCTATAAAATAATGGGTTTAGAATTAAAATTTTAATACATTTCTTATTGAATTTAATTGGGTTAAATTCTTACTCAATTTAGTTGGGTTAAAAAAATCATTCTGTTAATCAATCCAAATAAAAACAAAATTGAAAATTAGAATAATAAAAAAACATTGCATTTGTATTTCAACAATAACATACTACTTGCATACTAAACTATTCTGCTTCAAGCTATTGTTTTCCTTTTAAAAAATTGTGTATTTTTCTTTTGACAACTTTATGCTTTTACAAAAATACTTTTATATATACATAAAATGGTAATGACTACAGAAAAAATCATATTTAATACAGAAAGTGTTCTTACAAGTTCAAGTTCAAATACAAATTAGTAAAAACTTGTCATAATGTGTGTTTCACCTGTCATTTGTTTTTCTTCTCAGGTCATGATGTTTGTGTTTGCTTTACCGAAAAACTCAAAATTCTCCTGCCAGCTCACAAATAATGAATGCACTGCTAGATTTATATCTCTGATAATTTTAAAAGAAAAACCTGGAAAATTAAAGAGCAAAACTGATGAGTGATTGTCAGAAGCTCGTGGTTGCTTTACAAATAAATTAGTAATTGTCATTATTATTTTCTGGTATAAGTCTGAAAAAAAAGAAAGCCTGAACGTTTTTACTGGTAAAATAATTTCAGCTTATGTAATGTTTACAGTCTTAATGATAAGGCTGGATCCAGAACCTGCTCCTGTGTGGGTTCCTCTCTCCACAGGTCCATAGGTCCTGCCAGGAGCCTGTTTCAGTGTAGTCCTCCCAGGGAGTCACAATCTTTTTCAGGCATGCACTTACCCCGATGTGAAGTCCTCCATGGGCTGTAGGTGAAACTCCGCAACTCATGGATCTCCATGGGCTGCAGGGGCATGGCTGCCTCACCGTGATCTGCACCACAGGCTGCAGAAAAACCTCAGCTCCACCACCTGGAGCACCTCCTCTCTTTTTTCTCCACTTGGTGAGAAAATCTTGGTTTCTGCATAGTTGTCCCTCTCACATATTCTCACTCCTCTTTCTTCAGTCTGCAGACACTTTTGAGCAATATCTTTTCTCCCTTCTATAATCTATTATTTGTAGATTGTGACAGAAAACAAATGCAAATGGTTTGAGGTGTCAATGGTTTGAGGTGTCCAGAACAAAAACAGCAAGGCTAACTTGAAAAGACTTCTTGTAGGATTTCAAGCCAGAGTAGAAAACAAGGTACAATATCCAGACCTTATTAAACCAAGGGGTTTTTGGCATTCATTCACCTTCAAGAAAACTGAGTTGAAGGCCGAACAACTCAATTGCCAATGTTATCATGCCCTCCACATCACTGTGGGTACTTCTGCTTCCCTATCAAACCATAATCAGGCAACTCTCCCAGCAAAATATGAGTTCTACAATGCAGTATAGCAGTAGTAGAGAGCTTATTTCTCCTATCACTTACATTATATAAGTCAGTAAGTAAATAGAGACACCAGCAGCCTCTGTGTCACTTGTCAAATTATTTTGGGACTGGGGACAGATCTCAGATTACCAAGACCCTGCTGTAATGCTAGATTAAATTCTTAACATTTTTTTTCTATCAATATGTGTTTCCAGAGAAAGTTGGGCTGATGAAAATACTGCTAGATGCAAGTTTTTAGATAATATTTATTTTGTTTATTTTTTGAAAGAATGTCACTTACCAAAGTCAATGATAAAGTATGTATCTAAAGGCTAAACAGTTTTGTAAACTCTTTGTAGATGACTCTGTGAAGATGCACTCTGCCAGGAAGAAATATCAGGCTGGTGAAATGGAAGCAGCTCTGATATTACTTCAGCTGCATCTTTCCCAGTTATGTCTGAGGAGAGATGGGGTTGATTTCAGTGATACTGGCAGTCTCCCGGCCCTGTTGAAGAAAAAATTGGTTGTGGAAAGGGCTGGGAGTGTGAAATACAGTGGAAATGGCTCATAATTAGAATAGATAGCCTGCCTAAGAGGACCGAAAATTTTCGGTGAGAAAGCACTTTTTGAGCTCCTCCGTCTCTTATGTTTGTACAGTTCTTTTGAAAAGCAGAATCTGTAAACAGAGTAACAGCATGCTGTGCTAACATGCAGGGTATACAAAAATTTGCACAAGGATAAAGTTGTTCTTTGGTTGATTTTTTGTGCAGGAGAGATGTGGCCCAGTAACCCTGCAGATCCTTTACAGCAGTCTTCAACAGATCAAAGAGCATATCCATATTTTAAAGGATATCTCTCCTTCTGGTGATTACCAAAACATCTGTTAAACAGATTTGATAATGTCACTTAAAATTGGAGGATATATTAGGCTTCCAGTCTCTCATTACTTATAAAAGTTATAGTTTCTTTCCTAAAAGATATCCCTAGTTTCTCTGCTTCACAATGCAAACAAGGTTATTGAAACAATAGTGAAATATTTAAACGGACAACTACTAAAATCTTTTCACTGCCATAAAACATCCAGACATTCTTTCCTGCCAGACCTGAAAAATTATTAATCTTATCTCACTGCTGTTTCTTCTTTCATCCATTTCGAACCTGGAAATTATAATTATCAGAGATCATCAATGCAATGTAGGAAGGAAAATAGGGACAACAAAAATGATACTAAACAGAGCAAATATTCAACATGTCACAAATATGAAGAGGTGCACCCCTCAATATTCCTCCTCCTTCCCCAACCTAAAAGTTGATGGTTGGAAACAAAATAGAAAAAGCATCTGTCTGTGGAGATGAGGGAGGGGAAGGCACTGCTGCTGCTTGCTGACAAACGAAGGAATGACCATTCTGTTTCTTGACCCTGTGGACATGGGAGGTGCCAGAGCTAAACCTTGCTGGGAGGGGATTTTTCTGTTTGACCACTGAAAATCCAAATGCTGACCTACCATGAACATAATAAGCAAGCCATCAAAGTTAAATATAACTCATACTAGCCCTGAAATGATTGATAAATGCATGCTATTGCCTGATAGTGTGAGAAAGTGTTTTAACTAGTTTAGGAACAAGGGAATACATTAAAACAAAAAACACCTGCATTTATGTTAACTTCTCTTAGAGCAGGAAAGCCAACTTAGTTTTACCTGAGCTATTTGGGGGGTCCTATTCAGCCTTGTTAAAATTTAAATCAATCCATTCCCATTCATTTAGGGGAAAAAAAAATAAAAAGGGGGATTTAATTACTTCTAAATGTTGAGTTCCTAAGAAATACCTTGAGGCCTGTTCTTCTTTCAGTGCTTTTCCATTGTAATTTCCCAATAAGCAAAAGTGTATGGTCACATAGGAACAATATCATAAAAACAATCACAGCAGCCTGCTAAAATGTCTTATTAAATTTCATAGAAGTTTCAGTCTTCTACACGTTTTCTTGGAGAAGTTGCACAGCACAGTGAGAAGCTCACAGATACCTCCTCCATGTTTTTATAATTAAGTGTTATCTCATGCTGCTTTAAAACCACAGATTAAATAAATAAATAAAAATTGGAACAATTACCATTCTATGCTATCCAGCAACACTTGGAACGTTATCCTTTATCTTGAGAAAGAAAAAACATATGAGGAGCACAAATAATTTACAAGATTTTTGAGGTTGTTCTCTGATGCAGTTCATGGCACCTGAGAGTGCAGGTTTGAGACTTAAAAATTCAGAGTAGGCTTATATGGAAAGGAAGCAATCTACAAAATTATAAGAATTAATCCAAAAGATATGCTGCTCATTAGAGTTTAAAGAGGTTGCAGTTTCAAAGTTTTTCATGCTCAGTTGCTTCAAATCACCCATGTTTACAGACATCTAAAATATTCATGGTCTATGGATCTCTAATGGGATAGTACATATTAGGAATCTGACAGAAACATCAGTGTGTGAATTTTATGTATTTAGGTAATTGAAAAAATGTATTTGAAAGAACATGGTTCAATAGTCTCTAAAGTGTGGGTCTGTGAGTTAATACTGCCAGAATTGATAGTAGCCGTATTGGAATGAGTAAGAAATACATATCCTTGTAACATTACACACCAGCAAGCAAATCAGTCTAGCTAATTCACACCATGTAGTATGACTAGAAATATTTTTCAGTGATTTGGAGAATCATATTTTTGGTCTATAGTTTGTAGAGGTAAAAATAATACCCACCTGTTTAGAAAAGATTGACCTTTTACAGCTAGTTTATGCACAATTAATATAAAAAGAGTGGGTCATTCAGATGTTATTTACAAACTCACTCCATAGATGTGTCTTGGGGTGATGTTATGATACTTGTATTCCCTATCGTTTGCATATGTGCCTAGAAATGTGGTCCTGTAGCTTTAAGTGCATCCAGCAGCCGGGAGAAACTGCCGGGCGCGGGTTGTTTTGAAAAAACTCCCACAGGCCTATTGCTTAGTCTAGCCTCGCCACTCTCGGTGGTTGCTGCTAGGTTTTTTTTTCCTTCCATGGGATTTTGGTTTTTCTTCTTTTTTTTTGTCACCGTTCTGGATTTTTGCTATTCTGGACTGTTTTCTTTTTCTCGCCTGAGAAACCAAGAAGNGATATGGTGATTTATATGTGTAGACAATCTTCACTTCAATACTACTTTGGAAACAAAATGTTTTAGAGTTATAGTAATATGATAATATGATGCAGAAACTTTATCAAAAGCTGTATTAATTAATTCTAACACTAGTCACTCATCATTAGTTTGTGCACTGTAATCATCAGTTCCAGAATCAACAAATCCTATTTTCTCAGTTAATTTCTCTGTTTTTAAAAGAGAGCCATTTCTAGCACTCTTTTAATAAAATGAAAATTAATTCCTGTTATTTAATAGGCTAGAAAATTTAAATCAATTTACATTTTATTCAAAAAGCTTGGGAAAAAAGTATGTTCCCATTATGTTGCTACCAAAGCTTGGAAAAAGCTTATTCTACCTCATATTCCTGCCTTTTATCTGTAGTTGTTTCCTCAACTGGATGAGAGTGCATTCAAGTTCTTTTTAGGGTTTTAGCATTTCAGTCATTTTTTTTTTTTTTACTTTATAGTAGAATTTAGATCAACATTTCAAATTATTTATTATATAATTTTTAAATTTCATCTTGCTTGGCCATAAATGACATCATAAATGATAAAGTATCTTACAGAAATATCTTACAGTTGTATGTTACTTAAAATACCACTGGAAAGTTGTTCCTTGCAAATACTTCCACATTTGTTTAAAAGCGTATAAATTGCTCATATTATTAGCTCAAAATGCTTGATGGGCTGAGATCACAATGTCCTACAAAATAATACATATTGGTGTAGAAAATGTCAGGTAGAGAAGCGGGTATACATAGTTTGTCTTTAGTAGACAATAAGAATCTTCCCTTTTAAAAAGTCTAGTTAAAGATAGTAAAAGCTATGCTAGCTTCAGAACAACTGAGATTTTAAACAAGCTGCAGGAATCAAGTAGCAACCAAGAAGAAAATGCCTAAGAGGAGATAAAAGGAATAATGACATTTTGCAGAATTTCTAGTCATGGATACAATTTCAGAATTCCCAGACACTTCAATATTTAGGACCAAATCCTTCCAGGACTAAATCAGTGCAGTTTCACTGAATTAATTTGAGCTGTACTCAAATAGTTTTTAAAGTGAGTTTAAAGCAAATACTCCCATCTCCCCATAGCCCTCCAATATTATCAGCCCTTCTATTCCCTTGTCATTTCTATCTATTAATGTTGTATAGGTATTACTTTAGCTAATCTTCATGCATATTTAAAACAAACTGTGTGAAAATCTAAGTTGCATTGGAAAGCAACCGAGTCCAGAGTTATCTTTTGGGCTGTTATCTTTCCATGACATGATTTTTGCTTGAAGAATTCGAATAACTTCTTTATTTCAAGTATGCACAAAGAGATTAAAAAATAAACACTTCACTGGACAAAAAGACCAATCTAAAGCAAAGATGTCTCACACTAATTAAATTACAAGGCATGCAACTGCCTCAGTACTGTATAGGGTCTTTTAGAAAGTCTTTGATTCTCTCAGAACAGAGATGTATCAGCTTTACAGAGCTGGTATCACTGAGGATGGCATAGTATCTGAAGTTTGTCTAGTCAAGCCCTGGGTCAAAGAAAGGCCACCTACAGTAAGTTGTCTTGAGCAGTGTTGGGGTTTTAAATATGCCCAAGAATGGAGACTCCACAAACTCTCTGGGCTACCTACACCATTGCTCAAACACCCTCACAGCAAAAACATTATCATATTTAAGTGCAATTACTTATATTTCAATATTTTTCTAATGCCTCCAATCCCTAACCCCTGGGGAAAGACTGGTACTGACTGATATATGTGCATCTGTCAAGTACTTATACACATGGGTAAGTTCTCCCTCTGAGCCTTCTTTTCTCCAAGCTGAACAGTCCCAGACCTCTCAGCCTGTTTTTAAAACAAAGATGTTCCAGTCCCTTCATCATCTTTGTGACTGCTGGATGGATTTCAATATGTTCATGTCTCTTGTACTGGGAAGCCTGGAACTGAACACAGCACTCCAAGAGTGGCCTCACCAATGCTGGACAGAGGGGAAGGATGACCTCCAACCACTGGCAGTGGTGGTCCTCATTCATCCCATGAGGTTGTTGGCTGTCTCTTGCTCATGTTCATCTTCCTGTCCTCAAAAGAAACCTGAGGTCCGTTTCTGAAGAGTTCCTTTTCATCCTTCAGCAGTTTCTTGGGCATTTGTCTTTCTTTTGCTGCTGATATACCTACGGAAGCCTCTTTCATTGCTTTTTATATTCCTCAATCAATCTAAATTAGATGAAGTTTGTTTTTCATATCTCCCTCTCTACATCTTCCTGGGTCACCTTACCCTGCTTCTCATTATTTTGTCTGAATTTTGTCAGTGGATTCTTGATCATTTACACAGGCCTCCTACTGCGTTTTCAGATTTCCTGAATTTCTCCATTCAAGCTCAAGAATAGAGTAGATCAATATTGTACTTGGAGGACATGATCATTGGAAATCAAACAATTTCTCCTGAACCACTCCACTCCACTCATGTTTCTCATTGGATTCTTTTAAGTGGTTCCCTGCCTTAAGCCTGCTCCTTTGCAACTTGGTATTTTGATCTTCCTTTTCACCCTGCTTATTCCTCTCAGAAACCTGTACTCCACCACCTTATGGTCATTAACAGTTGAAGGATTCCCTTGCTTCTAACATAATTAGTCCACATGCTCAGTCTTTCTCTTCTTTTGATTAGGTGAGTTTCTTGGGTAGGTGGGTTGTACATCACAATCTCCCCCTGCCAGAATTACCTTTTATCCAATCAGAGTTATTTCAGTACAATTTATGAATTGGCTTTCCTTGTGGCCTGTAAATTCTGTATTCTTTTTGTGCGTTGTCGGTGATACATTCTTCTCCCCAGATCTGCCAACATCCCCCAAGGTCTGGGAGATAGCGCCAGAACAATAGCACCACTTATTTCTTATCTCTGCATACCTCTGTGGGTGGTTATTTTCCAGGTATCCATGGAGGCATATTTGGGGGGTGGCATTGGTGGTCACAGATGCCACCTCTACCATAACTTGGGGTGATCTTTCTTGATCAGTGATATGCCTATGAGCAGTTTCTTCATCATACAGTTTGCCACAGTGGGAGTTTTTGTGTGGATGTATCACCCAGTATGTATTAATCAGAGCTCAGCTCTACCAGGCCTGGAGTTAGCACCATCCTGTCACCTTCTTCTGTGCTTATCTCATGGCAAAGTCCTTCTGGGGCCTTAACAGTGCTTGAGACAGGCAGCTGTGCCCTTTAAGTCCTCACACAATACCAGTGAGGACCAAGTCCTAAAAAGTTGGTGTTTCTTCTAGTTGTCTGAAGAGAGGTTCACCTACTTCTTGATTAGGCGGTTGTGGCAGACACCTACAACATCAATAATGTTTGTCTGCCTTCTTTTCCCTGAGCCGTATGTCCTCAGCTGTCACCTGTCCCATCACCAGCTCATCTAAATGATCTCAACACAGAGAATACAAACTGCTGCAAAAAGTCCTGCTTCTCCTGGCCCCCTGTGCCACCTGTGCTTCCAATTTTTATACAAACAGAAAAGGAAACTTCAGCAACACACACACACTTAGGAATCCAAATATATTTTTAGAAACACAAATGTAATTGCCTGGAGATACTACCCATTTTCATTAAAATGAAGGAAAAAAAGATTTAAAAAAAATTATAGCAATTCTCTAAAACAGAAATTTAACTGAAGAAATAATGATACATTTGATCTATATAGTAGGACAAAGAAGGTTATCCTCCTTAATAAAACAGCTCATCACCTGTTGTCATCTTACATTCATGTGTAGAGCACTACAACCTACTTTTCTGACTGCAAGCAGAAAAAAACAAACTTCCTTATCCACTTCTAATCACAGCTGCTCAAATTGATTCACAAATTAAATAATTCATTTGAAAAATAGTGGTATTTCTCAGGCAATTTGAGAAGAAATAGTGTTCATGTATTCTTTTTTTAATGATCTTTTTGAATATTATTTTTCTGTTATATTCTCAGGAAATGCTAATTTCTTCTAACGAGGTTATTCACTGAATGACCAAGTAACATTTATTAGTTATTCTTTTATTGAAAATTTTGTTTTTCAGCATATAAAATTTATTAAACATGGAATTTTAATATCTAGTAATAATTTAGAGACAAAATTTTCACAGCAGGTTCACACATAGGTGTCTTGCTTTGAAGACAGGTGTCTGCTAAGGAAGGTGGAAACCTCCCTTAGAACCCACAAATGTGAACCACCTTCCCTCCAAATTATTATAACTTTGGAATCAAGGACTTTCAGGCAAAGATACAGGGAAAAGGAATAACAGGTTTTTTACTAGTATATATAGCAAGGCAAACAATCAACAACAGCAGTAGCAATAACAAACAAACAAACAAAAAACAGAAGATGGAGTGACAGAAGTCTCTGGGCTGCCAAGCACTTTTCCCTTTTGGTGCAGTTCTGGTCCCAGCCGGCAGGGGCGCTGTCGGGCTCCCGGCCGGGCAGGGCGGGTGCGATGACTCCCGCGCAGCTGCAGGGGGCGCTGTGGCGCGGTCAGCTCTGTGGGTGCGGGTTATGGCAAGGGACCGAGAGGCAGGCGAGCCCTGCAGCAGGGCAGGCAGGGCAGTGTTGTGCATGCAGTAGACGTGGTGCAGGAGCTCAGAGCAAGGAGCAGGGGCAGCAGAGACGGGATCACACAGGCTTGTCGACAAAAGGTGGCAGGGACTCCTCAATCCGTTCTGGCAGGGAAAAGCACGGGGCGGCGGTGGCTGGCACCCTTCTGTAGAAGCTGCTAGCACAGCCGGGGAGNGGTTATGCCCAAAAGTAGTTGAAAAAGCTTCCTTATGTAAAATATGCATGGATTTAAAGCTATTGATTAACTGAAGACACCAATTAAATGTCCAGCAGTTACATTAAGGCTGCATATACTTCTTGGTGCTACATAGATGGTAAAGTCTAGAGATAAGGGGAAAAAATGCAAAAACAAAAGGAAAAAGATTTTACATATTTTTCATTGCTATGTTTGTTTATAAGTAAAAAATTACTATTTCTTAATGCAAAGATGAGGGAATCATTGGAGAAGGAAAGCATGTATGACACATTTTTAAATAAATATAATTTCTCCTCTGAGACAAAATAAATAAGCAATAGCTATTTCTATGTTGCAATGCACACAGCAACTTATTATATTGGGGAAAGATAGGTATTGAGGAAAGATTGGGGTACCTTTGTTCTATGAGCAGGAATCATTAAATAGTTGCTCTAGTGAAAAAGAAACGGAAGCTGATGCTTAATTCTGATATGAATTACGTAGCAGTTGAAAAAATCAATTCTGTTTTCTACTCTCTTAATTAGGAAGCAATCCATCAGAACCAAACAGTGTAGACATCTTACGAAAACTTTAGCCCTTAAATGCAGGTTTGCATTGGGGTTTTATGCTGTGAGTTGTTTGGAGATGAAATAATAAGGGAAAATTTCCCTATTTTTATATTAATCAGTCACAGTAATGGTAAAAAAGATGCCATAATCTTCACCTTAAATTAACTATATGACAAAGAAAAGCAATTCTTTTCACTTATTCTGATATCTCTGTGTTACCTTTCATGAGTCTTTGTAACATAAACATAATGTCTACCAAAGAATATAAACAACTCATGGACTGTTCATGTACCCATGATTGTCTCTTCTTTTTTTTTATTATTTTTTCCTTTTATAAAACTATCTACTTATTTTGCAACAGCATATGTCAACTTTTTTTTGTCCCTCTTTTTTGTGCTAACCCTTGTATTACCTCAGATATAAAAATGCACCCATCCCTTTTGAAAAGACTACTATTTTACTACTAAATTAGGACCTTATTTCCAGTTACTGGGTGTGCTACCACTGTGGTTGTTATTGATTTAGGAAAAGTAACACTTACTAAAATTTCTTTTCTTTTAAAACAGAAACTGTTTAATCTGATAAAACTAGAGTGCAAAGTGACTTTATGTGAAAATTTAATTCTTTTAATGTGATTGAACTTTCTCAATTCAGTCAATATAACTTTAGTAAATGGAGAACAAAAGACACAATAGTCAAAAATTATCCACTCCTTCAGAGAATATACAGATTGGTGCCAAAATGTAAATGCCAATTGTAAAGGATTGGTGCAATTTTGAAAAAAAACAAGTTGGCAAGTTATTCAGAGAAGTACCTGAGGATTACCCATGACCCGTATTAAAATTGTTTGTAATTTTCTCACTCAAACATTCATTTTCTCATTCTCATCTATAATTATCTACAAATTCAAAAAATCAAGATTTCACAGATAAAAGGTCTGAGACCCTTAACTACAATGCATCCTGACCAAAGCAATAGTTCAATGACGGACATACTTTGAAGACATACCTTTCATTGTTACAGCAGACCCAAACCAGATACTATTCCAAGTCCAGAAGAAACCCACTAAAACCTACTTTCTGAAACAGTATCTGAAACAAAGGCTTCTGCTTTCTGAGGCAATGTCTGGAAACAAAAGGATAGAAACTTAAGAAGAGTGTGTTTCTTGTAGTTCATGGGACAGAAATAGAGGCAGAGAAAACTTACTTACTCCACACCACTTTAAAAAACAAATGAAGCCTCTGATAAGGGTGGAGGTGCCAAACCTGTGTCCCAAAACAACTCAACAAGCTACATTCTGCAAATGCAGCTGACTAGAGAGTTATATCTAGTCTGCCCAGTAGACTTGGAGTTACTAGGGAAAGGTAAGAGTTCTGTGTGCATACCCTCAAACCACAGGCTACTAAAGAGATGGTCAAACAGTAAGAACAAAGGAATGGAGCCAAAACCACAGATCCTTAAATGCCACCTTTCTGGTTTTTTCCCCCTGGAAGACGGTAGGAAGGAATGGCTTGGGTTGGATTTGGTCGCCTTTCTTTTTTTTCGTTGCACCTTGCAGGGAATAAAAAAGAGTGAATATACAGAATTCCTTTCTGATTTCCTTTTTATTAAAACATATGATAAAAATATCCTTTCTAACAAAACAACACTTACAGTAAGAAACAAGTTGATACTTTTTCATGCATACTGCACAAATGGCCTTCAGAGAACAAAAAACACCTGAATTTAATAGTTCAGAATCTTGTTTTAAAAGAATTTTTTAGCTGATAAATTTCCAAAAGTAATTTAATTATTTGTATTCTGAATTAAATTGTCCAAAACATAAATTAAACTAAGACCATAATTCAAAATGTTATTGCAAATAATATTTGCATCTACATTTTATTTGTAAGATCTCAAATTATCATGCTTCTGTGATGTTTTGATACAGAGACAGTATCTAAGACACATCACAGTAAACGACTTACCAGTCTAGTCTGGTGTAAGTAGCTGTCAAATTCAGTGTTGTGAGTATCTTTTGCAGGAAAACTGTGGGTTGTTTGGGGTTTTATGCTGCCGTTATTTTCTTTTCACAAATCATTATATTTCTTACAGAAATTACTTCAGTCTCAAACAATTTGAAGTTCATATTCTGTAAGTATTACTATTATTCTTCAACACATTTAAATGATAAAAATAAAATATTGATATTTCTACTTGTTTAGGTACTTCTTAATATTTCTACCATTCCCACAAAAGAACAGGGGAGACAAAACCCTGTATGCTCACTGTCAAAGACATTCATGCAACAGGAAAAAGATGGAGGCTGAAAATCTTCAGGCTTTTTTAAAATGTAAGTGATACTAGTAGGGCACAATAATGCTTACAGAATGCATGTGATGTTAAAGAGTCAGGATGCTCCATCACTGCCGTCAAAACATTTCCAGGCACTCCACAACTTCCAGCAATCCCCTGACTGCAGAAATCATTCAAACTAAGGCATAGACACAAGAACAGGATTATTTTCCTCTTCTGAAGCACTGATCAGAAATAAGACTACTTCAGGGGAAACCCAAACTCTGCTATTTCTATAGTCCTTTTTTTTACCTTTAAAGTTTTTCTCAATCTCTACAGTTATTTATTTTAAACAGCTCTGATCTGTTTGTTCTTTCCCTAGAGAGCCTAATTTTGCTGATTTATACCCTTAATTACTATCTGCAATCAACCTGCCATTGTAATTTCTGTCTTCACCAGAAATTCATGTTAATTTCTCCTTCTAGTACACTGTTTCTTGTTTCTGTCTTTTGCCATACTACTGTATTTTTGGTCCAGCCACTAATCAACATTGTTTTCAGTTATGTGTCGTACCCCTCTTTGATATCAGTTAAACCTCATCATTTTTCATGCTGTTATCTTGCTAGTGCAGCCACAATTCAGGGTCAGCATACCACACACACAGCAAAAATAGTTAAATGGCAAAAACCATCTTAGAATACCTTGTCAATTAATAGCTTTATGAATTTTAGGATCAATTTTTTCTCTCCTTTACCAGTATTAATTGTCCCATGTGTGAAATTTCCTCATCAAAAATATATTTCAATAGAAATCAATGACCCACTTTATAGATGATAAAATAATAATTTCACTTTCACTATATCATCCTAAGGATTTTCTTCTCAGTGCCCATAATCGCTTTCCGTAAAGTGAAGTTCCAGTAAGTCAGACCAGAATTTCTGTATCATGCCATTAAAAAAAGAAAGTATCTTGCTCAAAGATCCTGAAAAGGTGTTACTAAGTCACATCAAGATGTCACAATGTCATTGTATTTACTGGTAACACATTGGCACTAAATAAACAGCAATAAAATAATAGTAGGAACGCAGTCTTGTGATTGAAAGGTCTTTGCATTCCATAAGGCTATTTCCAGGAAATCTAATAATTTATAGACAGTCTGTATAAGAATTAAATATTTTGCTCCATATACAGATTGTAATTTCTGGCATCATTTTTGTTTACTGCTAAATGAATTCTATATTGTCTTTTTAATTAAATGGTTCACCACCATTCATTATCAGTATCTACATCTAAACAACAGATGGTATTTGCTTTCTTGAATCAGATTCCTGATGAATTTGTTGAAAGTAAAATTTCTTGAAAGAGAATCCCTGCTTTTGGCCACTTCGTTCTACTGCTCCCCAGGATGAGTTTGCCCTCTCAGCTGCCTGGGTGCACTGCTGGCTCACAATGAGCCTGATGCCAACAAACAACACCATATCCTGTTCTGCAAGGCTGATCTCCAGCCACTCCTCTCCCAGCTCATATTAGTGTCCAGAGGTACCTCTTCCTAGATGCTGAATCTGATGTTTTATTGTGTTAAATTTAATGCCACTGATGTTTCAATCTACACAGATCCTTCTGCAAGTCCTCTCACACCTCAGGAGTCAAAAACACCTCCCAGTTTTATGTCATCAACAAAAACTTTAATGGCGTGTTCAATTCCTGCATCCAAATAGTTTACAAAAATATTGAACAGAACAGGTCCATAAGTTGAGCTCTGAGGAATATTACAGGTGCCTGCTAACTAACCAGACATAGTCTTAGTCCTGGTTCCATTCAGTAGAGAGTTAATTTTTTCAGTAACCATGAGGAGTTGGAGCCTTGTGCCATGTGGACATGTCTAGATTGCTATTCTGTACCATCTCATGTCAACCAGCGGGGCAAGGGTAAGGGACTCTCTGGCTTCAGAGAAGGAGGACATGGAAACCACATTGAGAGCAATGGATGGTGGGACCTTCAAACATTGAGGTGTATATTTAGTGTAGGCAACCTGGATAGTTAACACCAGAAGCTCTACCAGTCAAGCTGTCCCATCCCAATGAAAACCTTCATGTACTGCAGAAAGGGATAAAGTTCCCAAGGTGCATATGAGATATATGTTAGGGAAGACAGTTTGGATTAAGTCACAAATTCTGTATTCACAGATAGTGACTCTAAAAGTACATCTTTTCTAATTGGCACACTGAGTACTATTGACCAGAAATCATCTTCACAAAGTTCGGGATTTTTACAGAGTTTTTTGTCACAACTGTATTGTGTTCCAAGTTTATATCTGGGAAGTTTAAATCTTGTGACAAGGGCTACTGATCCAGAGATTTCTTCTAATTACCTATAGAATAATTTATCAATGTTATCAGCTGGGCTGGTCAATTGGCAGCAGACACCCACTACAATATCTCTGCTTTTTTCCATCCCCCTAACCCAGTGCATCTCAATCACATCATCACTAATAGTGAGGCTGTGAGGCTGTACAGTCAAAAAAAATCATTTAATGCATTTCCTCCACCTCACTTTTCCTGTCTATCACTCCTGAACAACCTGTAGCCCTCCATCCCAGCACTCCAGTCATGGGACTCATTCCACAGTCTTCCTAACAGCAAAGACATCAAAGCTCTGAGACTGTCTAATGCTTCCAGTTCATCTTCTTTGTTTCTCATACTACAAGTAGTGTTGTACAGATGTGTGTAAGGAACAATATTCAGATGTGTTCCTAAATCCTCAGCACTCCCTTGAGTACTGTAATTGCGTCAATTTACATTGCCAACTAAATTTTCACGTGTAATTATTCATATCTTTTTTGTTAGAAAAGGTTTAGAACCCCTAAGTTTAGAAACTTAAAAAATGTGTTTCCACAAGACCTTCCAAAATATGTTTCTTAAACTGACACAACCTGAGAAAGCACTATTTCTTTTTTCTGAATATCTCTTACTAAAATAGTACAGATGTACTGTGATTTTTTTCCTGACTCTGTAATTTATCTTCTTTTGAAATCTTTCTTAAAGTCTGACTTGGTTCTGTTGGTTACCATTTAAACCAGGAAGGAGAATGTCTGGATAGAACCCGCAGATAACTAGCAGAAATCCATGTCATCATATTAAGAACAAAAGATTATGCTAGTAAGATTTGATCAAAATGAAATTAAATGCATGACCAAGAACTTAACTGGAGTTGTTTACTTTTCCATTCTTTAAGGAACACCTGTTTTTCACACCTCCTGAAAATATTTTGTCTTTGAAACCACTGCCTTTTTTTTTAAAGCTACATCCAAGTTTCACTAATATTGTGGAACACACACATGCTTTCAGAGAAAAACCTCATATAGAGATATCAATATTTTCCCCCAGATACATGTGGAATATTAAGAGTAGAGGTGATTACATCTAGCAGAATCTTTTCTGCAAGGAACTGTCCAGTTGTGAAAATCACTTGCAGAATGCGTAGACATTTAGAGAAAAATAAAATAATACTCTAATATATATAACATCAAAGTTCTGCTTAAAACTTCCTAAATCATAAAAACAAATAAAGAAAATAATCAACTCTGGCACTGTAAAATTCCTCTGAAATCTGAATGTTCAAACCCGTGAACAGTGTTTTAAATGAAAATTTTGTTTTCACTCTCTTACAAAAAATGCTGGATGACCCTATCTGGCTTCCTTTCACATTTCAGATTGTTGGATGTTATTAATTGTTGTTTTGCTTTCTGCTCATAGGAGTGAAATTTATTGTGGCAGAAAGGGGAAAAACCTCACCTTACTTAACATTCTATGTTTTATTTGTGATATCCAAAAGCTAATCAAGATTTTCATGCTCTGATGAGAATCTGCGGAGTGCAAAACAGGAATGGGACCTCAAGAATGAGACAGTTGTCAGGGTTAAATATCCCACCAAATTTACAAAATACAAGGGATGTATGCTCATTCTGATGAGAGCTTTGAACCTAATGTCTTTGGAAAACCATCCTGTTGATGTATTGCATGCACTGAGATAATAACTTAACTCTTTCTTAAATGTCTTGTACTAAGTATGACTTGATTGCACTTTGTGTCTTTCTAAATTAACAAAATTAAGGAGACTTTGTCAGCAAATTGAGGAATGCAGGAGACAGCAAAAGAAATTGCATCTTCTGTCAGTAAGAAAACAAGCCCAAACTCTCTGTCAGAAGACACCTAGTCAAAATGGTGAACCCTACCACTGTAGCTGTTTTCACAGAAACTTGTCAACAAGTCAGTCACCAAAAAGAAATCAGAGAAGCTGAATGAACACAGATTTAAATCAAACAGTATCAAATAGCTCCACTAATCTTTCTATGAGAATCAGCTGACAAGTTCCTCTGTCCCCATGCTCCCCAGGAAGGTCTTTAATAGTGTCTGTATGCACTCATAATATGATGCACCCATTGCATCATCTGAGAATTCCATTTCTCATTTTCCAAGCCTTTTTCTTCCCCCTTTCCTCCTCTCCCCCTGCTTCCCCCCCAC